>VXBJ01000045.1:316786-343283 GCA_013400055.1 Nycticryphes semicollaris
AAACTTGACCAATTAATTATCACTAAGCCCAAGATGGCCTCTGAACACCACATCTCCCACTAGTCCCTCTCTGTTTGTGAACAGTAGGTCCAGTGAGGCACCTCCCCTGCTGGCTCTCCTACCAGTTGTGTCAGGAAGTTATCTTCCATGCACTGGAGGAACCTCCTAGCCTGCCTGCTCTCTGCTGTGCTATATTTCCAGCAGATGTCTGGTAGCTTGAGTCTGTTTGGTTTGAATTACGAAGTATAATTGGGATAAATTGGGGAACTGATAGGAATGGCATTTGAATATGGAGCCAAGGGCTTAGTCTGCTGATGGAACTATTACTCGAAACAAAACAATGCTCTTTTCACTGTTCATTTCCAAGCTGTTTCCTCCTCTTTTTTTTTTTTTGGTGGTCTCAGAATACCTCATTGGTAGATATATCCCGAGATCTCTCTTAAAATATCAATCCCAGAACCATATGATGCAGTTATTAGAAAACATGGTAAAAACTACTAGTACCTGATGTTGGGCAAGACTTTTAAAGCAGATGAAAGTTAAGATACCAGAAGTATTCTCTTAAGAGTTTGACTGCAGACAGGAAAATTGCATGTATCTACCTACACATATAGAAAGTTGGATTTTATTTCTTTTTTTTTTTACATTTTTTTGCTGAGCTTGATTTCTATCTATTGACAACTCATTACTACATGGAACAGGAAGTGTTTTTGTTTGATAGTGAAAAAAATAATTTAGGAAATGAAATAAATACAAACAAGCTGACTGGTATAAAATGGTTCAAGACCTAAGGAGAAAAGAATTTAAAGAGCATTCACATGACGTGAACTCAACTGCACTCTACACAAGATTCTAGTTAATCTTGTTTTGCAAAAAAAGTAAAGGCCAGGAAACAGACATAAACATGGCGGCACCTTTGTTGGAGCTTTGTAGCAAGACACTGGAATCCACTGCTTTTTCTGATTGACGAGCAGAAGGATGATGATCAGTAACAGCGCTAACGTGATTGGAATTGTCACCAAGGCCACAGAGCTGACTGATGCATCTTCACTTGGGTGTGGTCCACTGCCACTTCTGTACTCTCCCTGGAGATGACTCATGTCTGCAAGGCAAATGTGAGCATTTGTTACTAATTATAAATGGGCCTTGACCAGCATCAAGAAGAATGTCATTAGGAAAGTTCCGATCATGGATGTTGTCACTCACATGAATTTGGACTTTCTCTACTGAAATGTCACTTTATTCATATGAATTAGAACAACTGTATTATCTTATATAGTGACTATAGTAGCCAGGAGAAGGCCATCAAAAAGAGAGGAAATGGGATGGAATATGAAGCGCAATAACAAGCAAATCTACAATAGCCTCTTACCTGAGTTTGCATCATTTTATTTAATCACACCCAAATTCCCACTTGTAAAAAAAATAAAATTAAAAAAAATCATCCTGTGTTTCTATCCTGAGGAAAACCTGGAAGTCTTAGGATGAAAGCCCTTTCTTAACAAAATAAAAGCAAAACTGATGAGACACTTATGATGGGTATGCTCTCTCATTTGTTGAGAGCGTATTACAATACTTGCACCACTCATCCTGTGAAAACAGACCACTGGCAGTCTACTAGACTGTAGCAAGTTTTGTCTGTAATTGCAAAGAATGGTAATTTTTAATGGCATGTACAACACTCCCACACAGTTTGCAGTGTGGTTTATAATCCTCAGCCAGGATGGTCGCAAGCCACCTACTAATGCCTGTGAGAAATGAAAAAGATGAAATTAACACAAGGTAAGCTTACATTTTGTAAAGCAGTTACATTTCGTGTATCCTTTGTCCTAACCATACAATAGTATGCTATGAGATTATACTCAGATTAAAAAAAAATAAATACAAGTTTGGGTAGTCCTTCAATTAGAAAAGGTTAATAAAGACTGTGGCAGAAAGTGTTTCCCCTACCCAGAATAATGATTTCATCACAATTTTAAAGAAAAGATGGATTTACACTTAATTAGGCCCGTGTCACTATACCTATGAAGTGGGGTTTTTTATGTCTGGTATTTGTCTGCAATTTATGTTGTGATACATATTTTCCTGCTTCTGTTTATCAGTGTAAGAATGTCAAATGGATCAAATGAAGGCCTAACAACTCCAGCAGCCTGACAACAGTCTGCTTTCTGTTTTTTATGTCAGAAAAGACATTGCAGAATCACTTCTCAGTCATCATTTGATTGCATTCTTAATTGTACAGAACTCCATCATACCAACACAGATGTTTCTTCCAAGCTCAAGATGGAATGATGAGACCAAATTGCATAAATATAATTTAATAGACTGACTCATCTTTACTCAAAGCAAAATGCATATAAGACTTTTGCACTGAAGAATATTTTCAGACAACCACCTTTTCATTACACAGATGCTACCTGAATAGAACAAATAGATGCAATAAGCACACACCTAAGTTAGCCCAGCTTATATCGGATCTTACCTCTGTGAATGTGGATGATGTCATTTTCACTTGGTGTTGGCCAGTTTGGTACTTCTAGTTCAACGTCTCCTCGACGATTTGTCTTCTCAATGGGGATGTTAGTAGGCTCAGGTACATACATCTCTGAAATGAGAGAAATGTGTTTCAAAAACTGCAGGCTGCTTAACTTCCCAGTGCTGCTCTTAGTTCAGAAAATATCCTTTGCCATCTGCAGTTCTCTGTCCTATGAATACTTCAATTTGTTTCAGAATTTTCACCATTACTAGTCCAGTATTTTGTTTTAAAACCTGTTTCATACTGTATACAGGATACCCATTATCATTATCCTAATATGAATGAGCTGACACAGCTGTTTGGACAAAATTGCTCTTGAAAGTACCATTTGAGAATCCAGGCTTCACTACAGCCTTGCTTCTTTGTGATGCTGAACAACAAAAATACCAAGGGAAGACTACATCTTCCCAGCTGATATGGAAACTGTCACTGCTGATTTCTCTGCCTTCCTTTTTTTGTAATTCTTAGACTAGGAAAATTGCAAGAGGGGGGACTGCTGGATCTCCCCAGCTGTCTTGTCAGAAGTAGTTACCAGCTGACTCAGATGAGCAAACTCCTGCAGAAGAATGTCAGGAATTGCATTAAAAACCAGTTGCAATTATTATGTCCCTTGTGTCCGTACCTAAGTAACTAAGTTTTGAGTTCACAGTTCTCAGAATAAGTAAAATTGAAATTATATATTTGCACAATATGCCTTATCTGCTAAGAACATTCATTTTCCTGAAGTCTAAGTGTCTGCTGTCTTCTTGATACTGTTCAAACATGGACTGACATTCAAAAACCAATTAAAGAACCTTATTATCAGTGCTGGAAAACCAGCCTTACAATAATCTGGGTTGTGATATCACATCACCTGGACACATGGGACAGCAGCTTCCCTCCACATTGATGGGTTCAGCACAAGGGAGGGGTGGGCAGCTGACGGTGGAGCAGAGAGTCTGACCCTGCAGGCAGTAGCAGTGTGTGCAGCTGTCAATGTCCCAGCGTTCCTCATCCGCGTATGTTTTCCCATTGAAGTGGCAGACCACCTTCTTGGGAACTGTATCTTCTGTTGAAGGAAAACAGAGTAATGTGATCATGCGGTAATGGCCAGTTACTGGAAGAAAAGCCTGCAGAAAGACAGTTGCCAAAGAAACTTGAAGTCTGCCCTATTTTGTATGCAAACCATAACGAAAAAGTGACAGGACGAGGGACAATGGGCACAAGTTGGAACATAGAAAGTTCCATTCAAAAAAAATTCTTTATGGTGAGGGTGACAGAGCACTGGAACAGGCTGCCCAGGGAGATTGTGGAGTCCCCTTCCCTGGAGATCTTCAAGATCTGCCTGGATGCAATCCTGAGTAATGTGCTCTAGGCAATCCTGCTTGAGCAGGGGAGTTGGACTAGATGATCTCTAGAGGTTCCTTCCAACTCTGAAAATTCTGTGATTCCATGAGGTATTTAAAAGATGGGTAGATGTGGTGCTGAGGGACAGGGTTTAGTGGTGGTTTTGGCAGTGTTAGGTTGATGGTTGGACCTGCTGATCTTAAAGGTCCCTTCCAACCTACTGATTCTATGATGCTTGCAATACCATAGTACTTTCCCCTCAAAATATTCTCATCAGGAATCTAAATAGGGTTTTCAAGGGCAAATGAACTTGGTATATTACCAGTTTTAAGGAGGATGTCCTCTCAAGTTTGTAGACAAATTAAATTTATATTTTCCTTTACTTCTGCCTCAAAACCTTCACTATCCTCAAAGCTCCCCATACAGATTTCACTCTCCAGCTATACTGGAGACACAAACTGTGTCTCCTCACAACAGGGAAAACATACTTCAATTTGGAAATAAAACTTCTTTCTTATTCCCGAGAAGGGAACAGCAAGTTATCAACTAATTTTATTTGCTCACCAATACAGTAAGGACAACATTGTCCCTTTCTCAAAACAGGTCTCTCACAGGATACCGGCGGGCAGGACTCAGAGTAGCACCTAATCACACCATCCATGCAAATGCAGCTAGTGCAGACATTGGGCTTCCAGGACTCAGCTGTCAGAAAAATATCTCCTTCATCATTTTTGCAATAACTGGGCATGCTCTCATTGCTTGATGAAGAGGGCTGAAGAGGCTCATCTGTAAATATAAACAGATTAAGTTATTTAACTTACAGTAGCTAACCTCTCTTATTTCCTCAAAACAGGATTCACTCTTGAAGAACATAATGGCATTGTAACACATTGGCCCACTGCTTCAGAAGGACTAGGACAGAGCCTTATACCTATTCAGTCCTTACACGTGATGGGGGATCTCATGAGTTGCTCTAGAACAAAGCTTAGGTAGACCTTCATTGAGTTTACTCAAAAAAAAAAAAAAAAAAAAGGAGAAAAAAAGGACAGCAAAGTGAAAACCAATCACCATCAGAAGAAGCCTCCCAGAGAGCCACTCTGAAGGCTCTGAAATGATTGGTATATAGGAACTCATCTTAAATTAGAGATTAAATTTTAAATCTAAAACTTGAATCCCTGCTTCTTCCATGTCAGTTCAGATCCTTGAATGATGCAAAGTGAAAAGCTCTTATGCTGCTGCTGCCTTCACTAGGAGACTTATTTGAGCTAATTATAGGCTGTTGAGGAAAAAAATGGAACTTGATAGGGCTACAGCATGATGCCAATGGGTATGCTTTAATTTTCCTGCCAGCACATGAGGAAGACATATTTCTTCAATAAAGCTGTACCTTAACAGACATTATGGATCAAGAACTATGACTGTATGTGCAGAGAACATATAGGAAAAGGAGAAGGAAAAAGGGATTCATAAAGAGACTCAGATCAGGTTCTTGGTCTATGTAAGTTATGAGTCTAAGTTCCTTATATAACCAGTGAGGAAAGATCAGCTCCTCCAAACAGTATTTTGAAGTTAAACAACATGAATATTCACTGTTACTAATAATGAGAAAAATGGAAGTCAGGAGAACTGGCTAGCCTTTGCACTGAAAATATTTTGTCAGAAATATAAAACCCAAATACCCAACAAACACCCTGTAGAAGAAATGGAAAAACCTAACTTTTATTTTCTATAGTAAATTTTTTTAGATTTTGGTTTTAATACAGACAAATATTTTCTCTGCAAGTTTACATACAATTCACAGGTCTGAAATAAACTTCCACTGCAGTTAACTCCCCCATTTGCTATGTAAAATAGCAATTCATGTACATTTATAATTGCATCTTTTTCCTTGGTGGAAAGCAAATCCTGTTACCTTCTTGACACTGTGAGGCAGTCTAGAAGTAAACTAGCACACCTGCTGGGCTGGAATGCTTTGATATTACTCAGTTGCCTTCAAGTCGCTCTCAAATCATACCAGGTGAAGGTAAAAACAAATAGAAGTATTTTTGAGACCAAATCCCAAATCAACAAGACAGTGATGAAAAGGTTCATAGAAACCAAGGCATGTTGAAAGGAAAAGAAACAAGCTTGTATCTGCCTAGCACTTTGACTACTTTCAAAGCTTTTCTAATCCTGCATGTTTCC
This sequence comes from Nycticryphes semicollaris, assembly GCA_013400055.1. NCBI lineage: Eukaryota > Metazoa > Chordata > Aves > Charadriiformes > Rostratulidae > Nycticryphes > Nycticryphes semicollaris. The sequence goes on from VXBJ01000045.1 coordinate 322,833, forward strand.
ATAAATGAGATGGTGTATATTTCATAAACCTTCCAACTAAGGATTCTGGTACTCATGCAACCCTTACACTATTAGAGTTCCTTCAGATAAGATGTTCAAACTTCAGGGCCATAGCTACCCTTACATTTAAGATGTCTCTTGCACACAGTCAAGTTTTGCAGGTGAAATAGAGGACTGCAGACTTGCTCCAAACTGCTGAAGAACAAAGGCACCACAACAACCAACTGTGCAACATACTGAAGCATTTGATATTCACATCATACATTCTCAGATCAAGAAAGGACTCTGATGAAAGCTGGTTGTCAATATATACCTGGGCACTGTGGACAGCAGGAGTCCTGTGTGCGGGTGGGGTTTTGACAAAGAAGAGGTGGACAGACTTCAGTCTCACACAGGACACGTCCACTGTGGCATGTACATTGTGTGCAAGAATCAATATTCCATGTCTCTCCTTCTACAAAGTATTCCCCACCAGGAGCATGACAGATCGATGGACTGGTGAGCTCTGGCTTCTGCAATATTATTTCATCTGGGAAAAAAAGAATTGGAAGACAGGCAAAATCAACTATGACTGTAATGATTAAAAAATGTACTAAAAATTAATAATTTATGCTGTTATTGAAAATATCAGGAATAACAAAACCAGCTATAAATATATTCTTAATGAAACTCTATCAAATTCATTTCACTTTTGACTTTATGTCCCCTGCATCTCATGGCAAATGGGAAAAATATAAACAAGAAACAATTTGAGAATCAGCCTGAATAAATGCTACTTAATAAATATCAGAAATGCGAATCAGAAATAATCGAGCATTCTTAGCATTTCAGAACAAAATATTAAACCAACCTGTGACATAGGAATTCCAAGAGACAACTGTCACTTTCTGAAAAATCATACTGATCAGACAGTTTCTTAACTGCTAAATATTAGCAGCCGTGCAATTCCTGAAAGGATGGATAAGAATGCTTCTTGTCTGGAATTTAGGAAGCCCAGATTCAACTGCCTGCCTTTAAGTTTCCTGAGTGATATGTGTCTGCACCATTTGAAAACAAACAAACAACAAATACCAGAACCTCACACCCCCCGGCCCTGCCCCAACCCCCCAAAAACATACAAACACTTAACATTGGTGGAAGTGCTGCATCACTTTGTTCCATTAAAAAAAAAAAAAAAGTAATTATCTGCGATCTTTGAAGTAAAAACTGGACCCAAAGAGATGCCATAGTTCGTAAACTCATATTTTCAAGGACTGTATCTCACCAAATGAACATTAATGCCTTTTCAAACAATTAATTACATTACCTCTACAGCTCTGACTACAAGACTCCCCCAGCCTCTGACCCAGATGGTTTAGAGAACAGATTTGACCCCCTTCAAGTGAAGAAAAGAACTGAAACTGTTTCCCATGTTCAGCTTGAGTGTCCTTCAGCCACTGGAGTATTAAAAAAATGTGGGAACTCTCTTTACCTTTTGGTGTTTTGAAAGAAAAAAAGAAACCTGCCCTGCACTTTGAAAATGTTTAAGCACTTACCATCAAGAAAATGTTACGCCAGGAACTACATCTTCATAGCCTGCTTAAAATGCTTTGGAACCCACCCCCATGTAAGGGGCAATAACAGCAGTAATAGCTGCCAGCTTAGCGTGCTGGTAGCTTTGGACCTGGAGTGAGTCCACTAGCTTTTTCCTTGCACTGTGGAGCTGAGATGCCTCACACAGCATGTTGTACTCAGCTGCTGAAGCCAGGAGTTTGAAAGTTACATGCTGCAACATGAAGCTTCAGGCTTATAAGTGATGATGTCCTTCAGCCTGAATTCAACCTGTTTAATACTAGGCAACTAAGTTAGGTGCCTACATTAAGCACTGAGCTGTGTGAGGTCTCCTGTGCTATCAGTGGAGAGGAAGAGAAAGTGACTTCAGGTAATGACTCTACACCTCGAAACCACTTTCTGAAGGTCCCTTTCTTCTACTTAATTATAAAGATGCCTAATGTGAGTATCATCCTAGTCCAAGGACAGGAAAATGAAATGGATAGCAGCTGCTCTAGTCATTTAAGCAGGGCAGGGCTCACAACGCACATGTGCTTCTCTCCACATTTGTAGCACTGCTGTACCTGTCTGGAGAACAGTGTTTGTGCCCTTTGCTCTATGACACTGCCACGTAGAAGATGTGTGACTCAATTATTTCTTTTCATTTCGGGAGAATAATCAATAGAACTCAAGAAACCTGATTCTGGCCCATCTTACTCTATTCACAAACTACTCACATGTTATTTTATCTTCCACTGATTAGCTTATTGTGTGCTTCTCCTATTGCTCCCATTTATGAACCTCAGATGTGAATCGGTAGCATTTACCTACAGCAAGATAGCTCATCTGCTGCCTCGTCCCTATTAGTTTTTTATTTCAGCTGGAATAGATGACCTTTTCTGTGATGGCATCCTAACTCACCATGGCAAAGGCAATACTAATTATTTGCTGGAAATTTTCTGAGCCATCTCCTTTGCATTCAGTTCTCTGCAAAGTCACAGGCCTGTTTTACTACAGCTCATAAACTGTTCATAATCAGAAAAGCATAATCAGATAGTACTGCTGTACACGTGGTATTGCTTACTGCTCCCTTAGAGGTATTGGTAATGATGTATCACTGCAACTGAATTGCTACTAATGCACAACTACTATATTCCTGAAGGAGCAACTAGCCAAATACACATTCTCGATAGCACGGTTCCGCAAATCACTAGCAGTTAATGTCTTTCTAAATCTTACAGGAAACCTGGAGCATTTCACAAGCATTGCAACAATCCACTTAAACCTTTTAATATATAGAAACATGGTTACAAGGAATGTTGTAGCGATCAAGGTCTATCTTGCTTTGTTGAAAATTAAATATGGAATTGAACATAATCACTTTTTTTTTTTAGTATGAAAAAAGAGCTCTTCTTCCTCTGAGAGCTGCTACTTCCCTTTTGATAGGTTAATAATGCAATCAGAGTGCAATTAGGATTGCTAATTATTTCAATATCCTTATGCCAGACACATTTGAGTGACGTGCTCACAGTCTGACAATTCCAAACTGCTTTCTTATCTACTGAAAGCTATTGTATTTAACAACATCAGTGGGGAATCAATACACTGCAAAATAAAATCAGAAGTACATTTCTTACAAATATAAAACCGCAGTGGGGGAAAAAAAACCACACTGGGACTAATTTGGTCACATTAACTCATACACTTACATATGCAATCACTTTAAAAACTGCTGTGTCGGTCCTAGCACTGTAGGAGTTTACATCAAGTATGACTTTGCTCACACAGAAGCTGAGTGCCTAGTACCTTGAAAGCAGGAAGGATGTCAGGGAGAGAAACCTATGCAGACACTGTATCTCAAAGGAACAGATGCTACTGGGTAAGCAACTGCTCTTTTATGCCTGAGACCAGCATTGCTGGGGCTCAGAATCAAACACTGACTGATTGCACCCACAAGGAACAGATAGTGAGAGAAGACAGGTACTGCTAACCTCATACCGGTCTTTCTTACACAAACTGAACATTAGGCGTATGGATGGGTTTACCCAAACTCATTTTCCATACACAAATTAACTAGCCACCTGCGCTGCTAAAAGGCCAAAATTAAATCTACTCTTATTTGAAATCCCTAAGGTGTTCTGCATGTGTTAGGTAAATCAATATGCAGAAGTATGCTTACAGATGAGTGAAATCTGGAGTGAGTCCTGGGACCTAATAACATAATTTCTGCAAGTGGAACAACCTTCCTACATTCTAAATTTTGAATCATAAACGTTTACCTAATGCAAGACTCACATGCTAACCTGTCCCCATCCATATGAAGTATATATACCATCCCCTACAATAACACACAAATCATTGTGAAAATGTGACCACTGCAGCTACTCCGACAGTTCTGTGCAGCCCTGAATTCCAGGTAGTGTGAGTGGAAAATAACATTCTGGTCCAGTGACATGACTTTAGGTAAATGATATTCTGTATTTATTATTTGCTGCTTGGCTGCTCATTCTGGAACAGTATTCACAGCTGAATCATTTTGTTGTTGTTTTCTTAATTTTTTTTTGCTACACTGGGGTTTCACGGAGGAGAGAACTGTACAGATTAAGACAGGCTGTCAGTGTGTGTGTGTGTGTGCATGGGGCGCTGAAGGAAAAAAATGACAGTACCCAATGTGATGCATATGGATGATACTCTTGTGGCAAAAAAAATGTGCCCCAAGCTGATAAAACATTAAGGTTCCATTTACAGATCTTATGATTTTTAAATTCCCTGTCCAACTAGCCAGATACTCGATAACAGAAAAGGAGGAAGCGAGTGAAGGATGGTTTTCCTAGTGCACATCATTGGTGGGAGTATCCTCCTTGGTGTTTCCATCTCAGCTAAAAATTTCATTAATGGTTGTCATCACTAAGATCCTAAGGACGAAGAGCTCAGCCTCAGTACCCCTGCTAAATTACTTAGTATTGAGAAAGCCAGTGAAGCCACGACAGCCAGTGCCAAAAGCAACACCACGTCTGGCTATGGAACCAAGGGGCCCAGTCTTGATACTAAGGGGAGGAGAGTGGTGCAGACTGAGAAAGGGAGACAGAAGTTTTGGAGTCTTGCTTCTTTTTGGGGCCTATGTTTTTCCAGTTACCACAAGGTGTGAACTGGATTGGAGATCATTTGTCCAAAAAATTTAAAGAGATTGATTATCTCAGGTCCTGGGGAGGATATGCTTATCTCTGTCACTTTCAGAAAGAGCATCTGAGTACTCTGCCCTTAGGATTTCCAGTTCTTTACAAAGAATTTGAAACAGTTGGTAATTGCTTATATCCTGCCAGTGCTGTCTTACCATTTTGATATTTATAGTAGTACCATGAGCTTCATTGTTCCTACTTGTAACATGACTTCCAATGAAGTCAGAGACAATATCACTGTATTACAAATTAATCTATTTAGCACATAAAATATTGTAGGAAGCATTCTGAAGACAAAGGGCATTAATCTTACACTCTACCCACACTCCAATATCTCCCATAGATTTCTTTCATATTAAAACTCATTATTAAAATTGTACTGGAATGCAACATTAATTGTACCTAGCCTTCTCACCAAAAGCATTAAGAGAAAAAAAAATCTTCTACTGCTGGTGGCACAGAAGCCTTCCCTTAGAACACAGAATCATAATGTTCAATTACTTAAGACATCTGTTAAATGTGTACTCCTTTGAGGAGTTGTGAAACACAGATCAGGAAATTAATTTTAATAAAACTCTGCTTCAAATTAAAAAACCCCAACAAACAGGTATTAAAATAATCCATTACATTTTCATTATAGGTAACAAAACTGTATAGAAGTATGAATTTGCTATTATAGCTAATACAGACTAGAAACTTTTTCTAGTTTAAAGGTTTCGATGTGTCAAAGATTAACCTGTTAGGATCCACAACATGCATATACTTTAAATATTGAAGTTCCCAGCCTTTACATCTGAGATCTTAGCGAAAGCCCCTCATCATGTTATATTCAGGCATCATTCATATATACCTATTACTGAATGATGCATGAGATTATTTTCATGTATTAGGAAACCAAACACATGTGAAATGAAACCTGATTCCAAAACATACAGAAGAAAGCACATTACCTGGACATGATGGGCAACACTGCCCTGGATGTATGGTGGGGTTGCCACAATTAGGAACAGGGCAGGTGATCAAGGCACACATTTCCCGTCCATTGTGACAGTAGCACTCCCTGCAGCCATCATGCCAGCTCTCCTCGTTCTCGTGTCGGCGCCCATCCATTGACAGGCAAGAGCCTGTTTTAACGGGAGGCATAAGAGAAGCGGTTGCCTCTGCACAAAATCAAAGGAAAACAAAATGTCCTAATAAGCGTGTGATGCTGAACAAGAAAACCACACCAGCTTCACACCTGGATTGCATTTATTTGTAAACACATATAAACCCAAAGGAATATTAATTCTGTCACTGACATGTAGAAATAAAGTAACGCCACATATGAAACAATTAAAAGGTTAATTTACACACCTATACTGTTTGTAATCATACAGAAATGCAGTACTGGCTAAGTAATATGAGAAAAAAAGAGAAATGCAATAGAGGGAAATAGCAGCAAGCACAAAGCATATATAAAATGAAAGATTTAACTATTATAGTGTATTATAACGTGAATATCTCATAGCAAATAGAATATAAAAGCCTTTATAAGAGCTAAGGATGGTCTTATATCACGAATGACAAAAACTTACAAGTAATTTCTAATGGGTTCATGCTGAAAATATTTCATAAAACACCTATGAGAAATTATTTTTTTACATTACTATGATAAATGAGATATTTGGAAGAAACCTGCTCTGACAATTTTATCTCTCATTCCAGCCTTTGCTGAGATGAGAATACAGGGACTTGGACTGCTGCATTACTTGCATTCAGCCAGAACACACAAACAGTTGGTCCAGGGAGGATAAAGTCTCATTTGTATCTTAGGAGGTATTTAAGTGCTGCAGGACACGGCCTCAATATATACTTTGTTAATCAGCAGAGTGAATTTAGAGGCCAACACTCCCTTGCCCACATCATTATGATGATGAAGGATTTAGGATCAGTCGGTCAGTGAACTGATTTGTTTTCAGAGGTATGTCAACCATGTTCTGCTGACACTTATGTATACATGTTTATTTGTATCAAGTTGCTTATTTCATTTTCTGGTTAAAAAAAAGGATGCAGTATGAAGATTAGTAATGTTTGTATGTAATTTTAGTAAGGTGGGGGGTTCTGTTTTGTTTTTTTTTACACGTTTTACTAACATGTAGGTCAGCACTTTTTCATTTGTGGCATATCTATCAAAGATGGTCTGACAACCACAAACAGATGCTACAAAGTTAATTTGATGCATGTTACCAGAATAAGAACCCAAAACACAGGAATTGCATTACTATACCATTTTGTGAATTAAAAAGAAAAGCCATGGCATAAAGATAAAATATTTCTTAAAACAGATTTTATCCTATTGCACAAACAGAAATACTACAAGAAAAATTTACATTCGTGTAAGATGATACTTTAATTCCTATTTCAATTAATATCATTGGAATACTGTTCTATATTAAAATGATTATTGACACATGAAAGTCTTAGTAATGCCCTTTCCCTGTCTTAATAAATAAATTAAAAATAAAGCATATAGGCAACAATTCAAAATTAGCTTCAGAAACTGAGACTGTTTTCACTTTTAATTGAAATTAGTACAAAAGGTACTACTTAAAGAGAAAACCAAATGCCCAAATACAAATTGGGAATAATTGGATAACTTGGTTGAAAAGATCTGGTATTACAGTAGCTCAAAATCCAAACGGAGTCAATAATGGGGTAGCACAGCAGAGAAGGCAAGTTTGATCTAAGATACAAATACAGGAGCATTGTACATTTGAATGCAGTACTAATATCTCTACTAGTTTGAAATTTTTGCTACTGCTAAAATACAATATTCAGTTTTTGAACGGTGATGAGAGAACAAACTAACTGGGTTTGTTTCACGTAAGAAAAAACCCTCAAAAAAACCAAAAATGTTAAGGGGATTCCAGCTGCAACCCCTTAAATACTGCAAGAATTCTAAAGAGAATGGTGCTTAGCTGTTCCACCTCTGCTGAGTTTAGGACAAGAAGTAACTGGCTCAATTTGTAGAAGGGGAGGCAGGAATATTAGAAAACGTATTTTAAAATGTCATATATTGGTAACCACAGGAAAACATTATTTTAGAGAATTGTTTGTTTGTTTTTCTATTGAGAGTAGAGATTCTTAATAAATTAAATCTTAGACAAACATCTGTCAAGGATTATCCAAATACACTCTATTTTATGTGAGGGCAGAGGAATGGACTCTGTTTTCCAGAGGACTACTCCAGCCCTGTACTTCTACAGTTCTGCTTCTATTAATCCTAACATAAACTATTTCTGGCAGAAGCAATTTAGAATGTGGAGCTAATTCACAAGCAGGGGATTTACTCGTCCCCATCTCTTACTTAGGGATTTTGTGTCAAAAACTTAATACGGAGTCACAGCTCCCCCAGAACATACTGGTGTTTGCTCTAATTATTCTTGGACAAGTTGCTAATGAAGTGACGTTGAAGCGATATGCTCATGGCTTGGTATCTTTATGATCCTAACAAAAAATCCTACTTACAGAGGGATCAAGTTACTTTCGCTAAATATTTGTGCATGTTTTAAAATTTGAAATTTCTTAAATGGTCTTAAAGATGTGCATACAAATAATTAGTAACTGAAGAGTTGCATGGGTTTATATTCTGGGATGCAATTATGGCACACCTAAGAGAACACCTTGTGTATATTCTATCACAGTATCACTACAATCAAGCAAAGCGTCCTGATTGCGAACATGGAGACAGATGACAAAAGTGATAAGACTTCTCTCAATGGGACTTCATTCAGCAGTTACCCTTTTTATTTAAATTATGTCCGGTAAGAGTCATATATTGGAGCTTGTGCCCATGAAATTTCTCTCTACTTGTCATATCTGCAAGGTACATTTATAACATTTCATTACATTTTTTTGCAGTAAGTCCTAAAGTTTTGTTATAATTGTCTCCATGTATGAAGTCACGTGGAGAAAATGCAATGTCAGATCCTTCTCATTTATATGATTGCATGCTTGCCTTCAAGTACAGGAGAGTGACTTCAGGAACTCATGCACCATCTTATTTTTTTAAACAATGCCAAAGAAATAGCTGCTAAAAAAGTTAAGAATGGAGTCATTACACAAAGCAATGGGAAAATATGCAAGCTTACTTGCCTATAGTTAGAAATTAAACCACACAACTAAGAATCAAAGAAAATAAGCATGAAAGAGCAGTTAGGATCTTTCGTCAGGAGCAAAACCAAAAAGTTATTAAATGCAACATATGGAGATAAGCAACGAAGGAAGTCTGATACCCAGACTAATACAAAGCACAGTCTGAAAGTATCCTTAAAAAGAGCCACGTTAAAAGCAGCACAGAACTAAAGCAGACAACTAATGAACATCTTATATCTCAGTCTCCGCCTCGAACCTGGTAGTTAACAAGTTTTGAATGCGGCACATGAAATCTTAAGCTTAAGAATACTCAGTCCTTTCTCCTCTCTGTACTCATTGTTCCTTGAGACCACCTGAAAAGTGTCCAAGAAACAGCACTCTAATTTCAGGTGGTGAGTTTTAGGTTACTTGAGTTTGTAAACAAAAGATGATGGTTGAAGAAGCTAAGATGAACACTGCTATTGAAAAAAACCCCTCTTGACCAGCTTATTTCTAGCAGTTGCTTACTAAGACCCTGATCTAACTTTTATGAATGACAAAGAGCTGATTTTTGTAACTTTGTAAATGGGATATTAAAGTGGAGCTGAAGCTTTCCGTTGAAGCCAAGATGAACACAGATAATGACAAACACCTGCAAAACAATACATTCCTTTGAGCAAAGTTGAACGAGCTCCCCCCATGTTTCAATTCTTACATATTCTGTGCATATTCCTTTTCTTTTGCTCTAGCTTCCAACTGTTTTGAAAACAAGCTGTAATTAGAGGTGGTAATATACTTGCACATACCTCTGCACTTGCAGATAACACAACCGTGACTGTTCTGCTGGAAGCCCATCGGACAGATTTTACCACAAGGCAGGTCCGGGCATTTCTTACACCGACAGATTTCACAGCCATGCTTGTTCTTCCTAGACGACCAAAATAATTTGTAAAAGGTCAGCAGGTCATTTTAACATATCATGATCTTTGAAGCAAAAGCATCCCCTAAAGAAATGATTGATCAAGTAAAAAAGTTATTGTTAATTGTCACCATTAGGTTCATTGGGTCTATGGGGTGTACAGGTCTACATCCCTGGCATGTTTTCCTTCCACATGGCTGGCAAAATATCTGTATTTGGTACTTTCAAGGCATAGCAGATAACACAGATATATGTGCTTGTGACTACTATTGGTGATCAATTCTTTTTTTTCAAGTGAAAAAGTAGAAAGAATAACTTCTAAAACTGTGAAGATGTTATAATTACTGTCTTTATAACACAAATTACTCTTAGCTTATTTTCTCCAGCAACAGGTAAAATACAGTGAATTTCCTCTCTTGCATATTAAAACTACTTAGAGACTTCTGAAAATGTTAAACAAGCAGACACAAAGCTTACTTGAAAAATAGCACGTGGGTTCCAATAAACCATATAAAAAGTAGCAGACAGTTATGTATTTTGAAACAGAGTAAAGCAGAGAAATTTTTATCAGAGTACACAAGAAAAGAAATGCTTCCAAGGCTTCCAGGTGAAGCTAGGCAGAAGTCTAGAGCACCCCTTGACAGCATCTCTTCACAGCACCATAAACATGCTGCTTCTGAAAATCCTGTACTGAATACTTGATTGTCTTTTTTTTTTTTTCAGGAAGACAGCTAATACCGTTCTAAATTTGAGCACAAGTTTACTATTTTCCTTCATATACAGAAAGAGTAATTTTCTGTGCCTTCCCAAGATACAGGGAAAAACACAAAGCTGTAGTGAAGAAGTTCAAGACTAAGAGGGGAAAAAACCTAATAAATTATTTTCATGAGTCTGCTGATAAACATGCTGCTCTAATGAGGTAGCTCATTGAAATTAGGAAAAACATTTATAGGGAAACTGACAGATTCCTCATTGAGTACTACACCATTAAATGCACCCAGCTCCCCTCAAAACAAAGAAAAGACATGGGAAGCAAAAGAAGAACATTGAGAGGGATAGAGAAGAAATGAATTATATTAATTTCTGGAAAGCCTGACTTTAAGCTCTAGAAACTTTATTTAATTTTTAGCTAAAAGGCTGACAAAAAAAAATTGGCACACAGTAGGATGGAGAATGAAAGACTTTCTGGCCTCCTATCCATCCATTTTTTTCCTCCTTAATCTCTGTAACCACAACCCCTTTAATATCAAAGGAAATGCTTTACATTAACATGCAGAGCTTTCCAACAGTGAACTCTATTTAGCAGTTTTTCTCAAAACAATTGTGAAAAGGTTTTGGTTTCTTTAAAGCACACAAACTCAGGTTTTCCAATTATTAGTCTTTGACATTTTAAAAAAAATAATTAAAAAAAATCAAACATGATGATAATTCCTTTTCAGTTTGTAATATATTTTTCTTTTAATATTTGCTTCTCCCATTCTCCTATTTGTAACTGAAGTTTTAGATTAAAATGGACATTTGTCTTCCATTAGATCCTATGCTTTTGATGGTCTTAACAGGCTTGAAAGTCACATAAGGGTTGCTATTTTAGAAAAGAAATTGGCACAGTACTGTTAATAACCAAACAGATGTACTATACAACTGCAGCTCTAAATAAATTTAGCACCAAAGTAAAACTTGAGGTGAAATAATCTTAAAGTAGTTCTTATCATGGTTGCAGTCCTTTAAATGACAAACTGTGACATACACAACTGTTTGTAAATGTTATTAATTTCATTCGTTTACTTGGCACAGTGACAAGATTATGGTGCTCATTTCTAGCATTGATTTGTTTTTTGTAAAATCACAATCATCTTAAGACACTCATAATTTTAAAATAACAGTCAAGCATTGCAGATAATTAAATTGCATTCTACATTTAAAACCAGAATTCAAATTAAAAATTATTTTCCAATTAGCTTTAAAAAAAAAGAGTTCATTTTTTTTCAGGTGTACAAAAATGCAAGGGAAATATCATCTCAAAGACAAGGTATCTAAAATAGTACCATCAGCTTGAAATCAACTTGGTAATTTTAAAACATCTTTATCTTACTCCCAGTTACCACACCATGCTCATTAGTATTTGCTGTCATTTCCTAAAATGGTTTTGCTACATTGTTCACATAGATTTTCTAATAAAATTGTTTTATGAATGTTTTAGTTTAAAAAAAAAAAAAACCACAGAAATCTGTAATTTTCCTCTGCAGGTCAGTGTATTAAATGAATCACACATACAGGCTAAAAATTACTACTTTTTACAAGTGGTGTAATTCTGTGAAAGGCTGAACATTATCCCTTTTTATAATACTTTTTATTTGCAAACGAGCCATGTGGTTCAGCACTAGCCCGTGGAGCAGTCCTGACCTCCCACAGCTCCTCTGAACAGGATATGGTACACTGGGGCAGTACACCCTACCCTGGACTGGGGAGCGCTCAGGCAAGGCACTCAGTTGTCCACATCTTATACTCCGTGAGTCAACGTCTGATCTGGGAGTCATTTTATCACATCTAGGACTTCACATGAATAGTTGCAATTATAAGATTCAGCATTTCTTTTAACTTTGTTTACCATTTTTCTTCTTTTTCACTAAATTCCAGATACTTTCCATTTCTGGAGATCAGAGTTTCCATTTGAAGCACATTACTTGGTAATTTTAGTCTCCCTCAGGTGTACAAAGTAAGCCTAGTAAATCTAGGAAATAAAGCCTGTCTTATTCTCTTCTTCAATATAATGAGCCTTACTATTTTTCCTAAATTTTTCCTACTCTTATGTGACAATATCACACAATTTCTTAGACAATGGATGCTTCTTCCACAGGTTTAGAAAATCACTTGGATTTGTGCCTGAAATTCGTATTCTTTAACAGATTACCCTTGACACATGATCGACACAGAAAAATACTTGCATGCAGGACTAAGCATCTCTGTGTTTAAAGTGCTCTTGCAGCTCATGGACAATACACATAGGCCTTTTCCTGGGCTTCTCGGAAAGCGAGACATCAATTCTCTATTACAGGAAAGCACTTGAGCAAAATGAATGATTTGATCGATTTCGTTATATAAAGCTAGGCCCATCTATCTTTTTTCTCTTCAGTCCTCTTTGATTTTCATTCAGAAGACTGAACGGTTTCTGGGTAGGTAGACAGCATTAATACAAGCTTCACTTATGTCCACATTGAAGAAGATGGCACAGACACCTTCAGATTTTCCCATACAATCAGCTTGATCACTACTGACACATACCACAAATTTATTAACATTAACCACATTAAATGCTTAGGCACAGGTATCAGCCAGACACTGATCACACAAAACTAAAGGACTCTTAAGTCAGAAGAATGGCACTCAAAAACAGAAAATCAATTTAAGGGGCAAAGTATATTAGGCTCTATTCTTCAGTTCTTTCTCATTTTTAGAGCTATCTCCTTTAAGACCTTTCAAAATAATGCAGGCACATCTCACCTAAAGTGCAACAAGAGAAGCCCAGTGGAATTATTTCAGATTTTTTTTTTAATTGGTTTTATTGTTCATAAAGGTATTCTTGATATTTTATACTGGTGTGTCAAAGCATAACCCTTATCACAGGTCAAATTTATCTCAGTCTGAGGGTCATGCTCATCTTTTTTGAAAGCTTTCTTTAGAAAACCAGTTAAGTCATAGTTCATGAGATAGAGAGAGGTCATGAACCAAATGGGTTTGAGACCAGAGTCTCAAACCAAGTAACAAGTTTCTGAGTTAATTGAAGTTCATAAGTAATTCAGTCCACGTGGAACAGCCAACTTCACTGCAAAACTAACATTACTGAAGAAGCATGCAAGACAACAATAAAGACACCTTTGCTTAAGAAAAGAAAGTAAAAATCAGAAGTTGCAGAGTAAAAATACATGTAAGTATCATTACTGAAAGCTAAGGAATCAAGCAGGACCAAAGAAAATACTGTTCTTTTTCGCAGTTATTCATGATCTGGTAACTAATGAGGTAGACTTAAATCAAGAACATTACTGCCAGTCACACAAGCTGTGATCACAGGCCCAGGAAAGGATATTTACTGTCTTAACTTATCTTAAAAGACTATTTGCTTTTTCCTGAAGATTCAGAATTTTGAAGGGAAAAAAAAATATTCACTTCACCACAGGTTACTAAGATCTCTACTATGTTCTGTTTAAAGTTGTAGAGATACTGTCCACTTTCCTCTTAACAAAAATTACGGTTCAATATAACCACACCAGATAAACCCGTTCATTATGTGAAAGAAAGTATTTCTTTCTAAATCCATGTTGTTGGGAAAGGTATCACACGATAAACTAAAAGAATGTAACAGTAAACTTAACACATTTACACAAACAAAACACATTAATGTGTAAATGACTTTGTTAAGTATAGTTCAAAACAGTCCTTTGTCAGCAGCAGAAAAACCTTTTTAACACTTTAGTGAGACGTCTACATTGGGACTGCCAATAGTAATAAACTGAAAGAAACCAAAAGGAGAAACAAATTTGACTGCATTAGATACCACAGAAAAGTCAAAGAATAGAGTTAACTGGAATGAAAATAAACACCTTGATCTTGGCTCATGAATATATCCAGGTATAGGATATTAGGTCCAAAAAGGCACTAGCAAAAATATATTAAATAGACCTTATTTAATGGTTTTCTGATATGATAATTTTTGATTAGGCTAAAGCCATGGGCCTTGAAAATAGTAACTTATCTATGCACTTATAATATTAAAATTAAAAACAACATTTTCCTGTTTCAAGTTGAACAATATTCAGTCATACTGAGTAAATGGTAAAAAATTTTGTAGTTCATACCAACTGTCCCTGCTGTTATGCAAACATATGCATGCACACGCTCCTCAAGCATGAGGATGTAAGAAGTTGTCTCAGATTCTGTCCTTAGTTATCAACCCTTCATTCAGACAATAAATTAAGAGCTACAATATGGAAATAAACATAAACCCCAAGATCTAACAGCCTTCATATGTCCTTTAAATACCACATAAGATTAATCTGCTGAGTTTATAAACCAGCTTGTAAAAATAACCAGTGAGTACTCTTAATGGAAATTTTTTTAAAAATACAAATGTAAACTAGAAATATAAAGAAGTGTTCAGATATACAGTCTGGAGACTGCCAACCTCACATCCTGTACTTGCTACTGAAGATGTCTTATGTATTGGAAACAAAAAAGATGGCTTTCATCATCATTGCAAATATTCTGATGGGCATCATTCACGATTTTTCTCCCTTCTCTTCCAAAGTTCAAAATCAAATTTAAGCCAATGCAAATGATTTCAGTGCTCCTTGAGAAATGAGTACACCATATGAGGACTATGAGGCAATTTCCAGTAAATGCTTGAATACAGCAGTAAATACCTTTATTGCTATCCCAGCCACCCTTCCTGCTGATTCCATTGCAGGGTTCTCACAGTTTCAGATACCCCAACACCACCTGCCTCTTTGGCTCCCAGCTTTAAGAGACTTTATCTTAGATTTTGTGCCTGCTCAATGGTATTGCTTTACTTTGTTCTGCTGGACTGCTATTATGTAGGCACTTTCAAATTACACTAGGAATGCCTCAAGGATGCAAGTCAAG
Source organism: Nycticryphes semicollaris (assembly GCA_013400055.1). Classification (NCBI taxonomy): domain Eukaryota; kingdom Metazoa; phylum Chordata; class Aves; order Charadriiformes; family Rostratulidae; genus Nycticryphes; species Nycticryphes semicollaris. The sequence continues at coordinate 338,211 of VXBJ01000045.1, forward strand.
CATCCCTTCTAAGAAAAAAACAACCAAAAGGGGATTCAGTGTTTCAAGGCAACCATGTTCTTATTTCTATTTAGCTTTTTCTCCTGGTGGCTGTGTATTGCAGCATATTTGTGTCATCACTGTTCTGTGCCATATGGTCCTGGTTTTTGTTTGATGTAATGCAACCTCCTGTTTAGCATCATGCACAATACAAGTGCGGTACAGGCCATAAGAGGGACTCAAACAAAACACTGTGTTCCCTTAAGTGGAACACACCACTGCACCACTGGGTGGCTAAGAACACAATGAAGATTAAAGGAAGATGTAAGGCTGGTATTCTTTTTTTTTTTTTTCCTTTCTCCTTTTTTTTCAGGCAGCACAACCTCTGGTACCTCTCTGGTCATTCAGGTTCTACAACATTTTGACCCCAAATTTTATTAAAACTGCATACTAAGAGAAGGACACAATACACTATAAGATTACTGTTAGCCCGTAGAATTTTATGAACAAGTGCCAAACGGAAACTTTGAAATTAATCAGAAATTGAAGAAGCATTAGTATCAGACACTGAGAGTTGCAACATTAGTGAATTTCATTACAAATGCTAAGAAAAAAAAGTACATAAGAATGTTATCTGAAGATCAGCTGTCATGAGGAAGAAATTAAAATGTTACGAAAAGCAGGCAATAACATGGCCTCATCAGCCATGAAAATGCTCAGAGGGCTTGTGTGTCTCTCCTATGAAGACAGGCTGAGACTTAGGGTTGTTCAGCCTAGAGAAAAGGCGGCTCCAAGGACACCTTATTGCAGCTTCCAGTACCTAAAGGGGGCCCCGCAGGAGAGATGGGGAGGGACTCTTTATCAGAGAGTGTAGTGACAGGAAAAGGGGTAACAGTTTTTAACTGAAAGAGGGGAGATTTAGATTAGATATGAGGAATAAATTCTTTACTGTGAGGGTGGTCAGACACTGGAAGAGGTTGCCCAGAGAGGTTGTGGATGCCCCATCCCTGACAGTGTTCAAAGGCCAGGTTGGATGGAACTTTGAGCAACTTGGTTGAGTTAAGAGGTGTCACTGGCTGTGGCAGGGGCGTTAGAACTCAATGATCTTTAAAGTCCCTTCCATCACAATCCATTCTTTGAAAAGGTACTGGTAACATATAAACATCAGAAAATGCAAACAGAATTTCAAAAAGCTACATGCAAGAGATGTTACTTGTAAGTAGCTTTTTCATCTTCCTCATCAAATATTCTTAAAAAAAATTAAGCACTGCTTGCTTTTATAATCTGCTGCTGTTTTTTTTAATTGCTGTTTCTTAGTCTGATCAAAATCTATTTTGAAGAATACTTCAATCTCACATCAAGTAATGACGTTTCTATTTTCCTACATTTTCCCCTACTTTGCCAGAAAGTAAGCACAAGTACACATGCCTGGATTTTGTGTATTTTCAATATGTACAGGGATCATATTAAATACGCTTTCAGAATGAGAATACGTACAAGTATCCAAAGGGACAGTACTTGTCACATACAATGGGTTTGCACTTCTTCGGCCGCGGTCGGCACTGACAGATCTCACAGTTGTGAATGTCAGTCTGGAAGCCAAAGGAACAGTCCAAGGAACAGCCCGAAATGAGGCCGGTGCACAGCTCCTCCCCTGCGAAGGACACATGTAGGTTATAACAACGTGGAAACCATTTATATCAAACAAATCCATCTTTAGCAGACTAAATCTTCTGTTGCCATTTACTTCATAACTTTTAAATACCAGCAATCCTTACCTTTGATCTGTCCCAATTTTAAAATATTTGACAGAATTCTCCAGTAATGACACAAACCACACGAGCAGACACTACAGGATGTCTTGTGTTCCAGTCAAGAACTTGGGGAGTACTCTACCTAGTACCCTGAATTAACATGATATTGCAAATAGATATACAGCCCAAGGAGTCCAATGTCTGTTGGCCTTTTAAAAAAATATTTAAAATAACATATACTTTCCACATATTATATGGGTTTAATATGTTTCTGTTCAATATAAAGCATCTTTATTTCTCTATTTTAAAAATGACTGAAATGCTAGGATACATTAAGAACTTTTATTCCTTATACTGTTTGCTGCCAAATGTTTGATGATTAAGACCAACTTTTAAAAATACAACTGCAGTACCCTAAGATGTGATCTAAGCTTAGAGATGCTAGGCTAAGGACTTGTCTCTTGAAGTCCACTACCATGTTTTATCAGCCTTTTGTGGCGTAAGGGAGATGCTGGATTTTTCCAGCATTTCTCAGTTTCTCCAGTACAGATAAATAATAATGAATAAATAAATATTCACTCTCAATGGAATTTACTATTTTAAGAATGTTCACTTTCTTTTCGTTCTTCTTCAAAGAAATATAATTGAGATTCTGTCCAAAGGGCCAACTTTCAGAGTGATATTTCAGAGTTATATCAGACATCCGATCTCCAGTTGTAATATCCACACAAAGTGCTGGTTATACAGAGGGCAGCCACAGAGTAGTCCTCACTTGAGCTCTGGAGACCACGTTTTTTTTTAGGGCTATGAACATTTAAGGACAGGGTTTTGCCAAAGAAAAGATCGGTACCTTCACTTATTCTTTTCCTTACACTACCTCTGTGGGTCTCAGATGCAAGGATAATCTTCACATCTCTAACACAGTAATACACTGAAGGCAGACCACAGAAAAGAATCTTTGCTTTACTTAAATGCATTTTCTTCCATTTTTGTAGTGTGGCACTTAAGACTACAATATAGACTTACGCAGATGTAGCTAAGCGTTTCCTTTCCTATTCAGCAAGGTTAATGCTCATTTTGTAAAGACGACACGCTCACTACCTTAGAGAGAGACTGAAGCCTCGCAGAAAACGGGCAAATTCAGAGCAAATTCACTGGGCATACAAGTGCAAAACAACATAAGAGCTTTATTATCCCCCAAACCAGTTCTCAGTTTAAGGAGGATGAAGATCATCGGGTTTGTAGCTCCCACTTCTCCACTTTTAAGAAAATTTGGTGTCTGAAGGAAAAAGGTTACAAGATTTTTTTCTCACAGAATACCCAAAAATAAACGCCAGATTTTCACAGCTGCTCTAGAGCTTGTCTTTGTCAGCAGAGTTGCAATGCTGCAAGATTCAAGCATTTGCTCTCAAATCAGATCAGATTGCCCAGCAATGGTAACCCTTACATCAGGTTCTTGCTTTACTCAAGAGAGAAGTTCATATACATGTCTTGGTAGGATAGAATTCAGGCTGATCCATCAGGAATACTAGATCTTTTGAATACATAATCACTAATGCTGATTTTAAAGCATTATAATGCAGAGGAAACTCTGGTATTCTTTTCTGGTAAAGAGTGATGTACATACAACACAAAGGCTTTCCATGAAGCAAGTTAAAAATTTGATAATTTATCTTTAATATATGAGCTTTTAGACACAATATTCCCTGACAGCATGCAGTAATAATAAAATTAACTAAACTTTTCATTAAGTGTGACTTCATAAGTTAGTCATAAATTTTACAGTGAGATATGAACTTTAAGAATGTATGAAAAAGTACACCTATGCTGGAATATCTCCAAAGAAGAATTAAATTCAATTATGATCCTTGATACGGCGTAAATTATGATATCTCCTGCTGATTCTCAGAACCAATCAGTGAATAATCCCAGAATTGCACAGGCCGGATAGATTAGAACCATTTTCTGAAGCATACTTTGTCATGAAGTGTTTAGATGGCTGTTCATAAACACAAGGCTCACAGAAGACAGGTCAAGGAACAAGAAGGTACAAATGCAAAAGCATGGGAGAAATGAATAGGCATGTTAAAAAATGAAAGGAAGAGCTGAAAATAAAAATAAATCTAAAAAACTGGAAACAAAGAAATAGGCCAAGAGAAAAAAAGTTCTTATCTTACTTGTTCACAGTTTGTGTTAAGAAGAGCTACCGAAGTGCAGCAGCCAGGTTTGAGTATGAAGATATAGAAGACAGCAAAAAGTGATTCCTCAGAAACCCACAACCAAATATGTTTTTGTTTTCAGTCTTCTGCTTTCATTTGGTTAGTGAAACTGCTTTTCAGAGACTCAAAATGTGTTTGTTGTATGTGACGTTAACATACGTAATTAAAAGAGTTAAGGTGTCTACAATACTGCTGTACAAGCGGGAAGACAGTGTCTTATCCCAAGTAGCTTATGATGTTAAATATACTCAAAAAGTCAGCTGACACACTAACCAGTGTCTCAAGGCAGTATTTTCCTTGCTTAATCCTTTACATAGTAACTTATCCTCAAAAGAATTTTCACTTTGTAAGTGGCCAAGAAAGAAAAGCTCTTCAGAGCCTTGGGGTGGATGAGCCACCACTGCCTCTCAGAAACAGACACTGAAGAGCATAAAAATATCATTAAAATTCTGGCTATGTCAAACACACAGGGAAAATGTGCTGAAGTTAATATAGATTACTGTTCACATCTGAACTTACTGGTGTTATGTCAGTGTTATACGAGGAAAACAATAATCTCCTCAGACCTCCGGTGGCAGTCTTCTAATAAGATGCTAAGCATGATGCCATCCGAGAATCAGAGAATTAAAGAATACCAGGTTGGAAGGGACGTCAAGGACCAGTGGGTCCCACCTTTCTTGGCAAAAGCATGGTCTAGAAAAGATGGCCCTAGGCAGTGTCCAGCTGAATCTTAAAAGTGTCCAGTATTGGGGAATCCACCACTTCCCTGGGGAGATTATTCTTGTGAAAAATTTTCCACCTGTGTCCAGTGTCCAATCAGAATCTCACCAGGAGTAACTTGTACTCATTACCCCTGTTCTTTTCCATGTGATTCCTTGTAAAAAGGGAGTCTCCATCTTCTTTGTAGCCACAGTTTAAGTACTGGAACACAGTGACATGGTGTTTCTGAAACTTTCTTTTCTCAAGGCTGAAGAAACCCAATTCTCACAATGTCCTCATATGGAAGGCTTCCCAGTCCTTTGATTATCTTGATGGCGCTTCTCTGAGTGATGACACTCAGTTTGGTGTCATCAGCAAACTTCATCAGGGTAGACATGATCCCATCATCCAGACCACCTATG
>VXBJ01000045.1:344080-378662 GCA_013400055.1 Nycticryphes semicollaris
TTAGATGGCTGTTCATAAACACAAGGCTCACAGAAGACAGGTCAAGGAACAAGAAGGTACAAATGCAAAAGCATGGGAGAAATGAATAGGCATGTTAAAAAATGAAAGGAAGAGCTGAAAATAAAAATAAATCTAAAAAACTGGAAACAAAGAAATAGGCCAAGAGAAAAAAAGTTCTTATCTTACTTGTTCACAGTTTGTGTTAAGAAGAGCTACCGAAGTGCAGCAGCCAGGTTTGAGTATGAAGATATAGAAGACAGCAAAAAGTGATTCCTCAGAAACCCACAACCAAATATGTTTTTGTTTTCAGTCTTCTGCTTTCATTTGGTTAGTGAAACTGCTTTTCAGAGACTCAAAATGTGTTTGTTGTATGTGACGTTAACATACGTAATTAAAAGAGTTAAGGTGTCTACAATACTGCTGTACAAGCGGGAAGACAGTGTCTTATCCCAAGTAGCTTATGATGTTAAATATACTCAAAAAGTCAGCTGACACACTAACCAGTGTCTCAAGGCAGTATTTTCCTTGCTTAATCCTTTACATAGTAACTTATCCTCAAAAGAATTTTCACTTTGTAAGTGGCCAAAAAAGAAAAGCTCTTCAGAGCCTTGGGGTGGATGAGCCACCACTGCCTCTCAGAAACAGACACTGAAGAGCATAAAAATATCATTAAAATTCTGGCTATGTCAAACACACAGGGAAAATGTGCTGAAGTTAATATAGATTACTGTTCACATCTGAACTTACTGGTGTTATGTCAGTGTTATACGAGGAAAACAATAATCTCCTCAGACCTCCGGTGGCAGTCTTCTAATAAGATGCTAAGCATGATGCCATCCGAGAATCAGAGAATTAAAGAATACCAGGTTGGAAGGGACATCAAGGACCAGTGGGTCCCACCTTTCTTGGCAAAAGCATGGTCTAGAAAAGATGGCCCTAGGCAGTGTCCAGCTGAATCTTAAAAGTGTCCAGTATTGGGGAATCCACCACTTCCCTGGGGAGATTATTCTTGTGAAAAATTTTCCACCTGTGTCCAGTGTCCAATCAGAATCTCACCAGGAGTAACTTGTACTCATTACCCCTCTTCTTTTCCATGTGATTCCTTGTAAAAAGGGAGTCTCCATCTTCTTTGTAGCCACAGTTTAAGTACTGGAACACAGTGACATGGTGTTTCTGAAACTTTCTTTTCTCAAGGCTGAAGAAACCCAATTCTCACAATGTCCTCATATGGAAGGCTTCCCAGTCCTTTGATTATCTTGATGGCGCTTCTCTGAGTGATGACACTCAGTTTGGTGTCATCAGCAAACTTCATCAGGGTAGACATGATCCCATCATCCAGACCACCTATGAAGATATTAAACAGCACTGGACTCAATACTGATCCCTGGGGACTGCACTTGTAACAGGTTGCCAGCTTGAAAAAGAGCTATCGGCCAGTTCCCCACACAGACCACTTGTCTAGACCGTAACGCATCAGTTTCTCTAAGAGGGGGCTTTGGGGAACTGTGTTGAAAGCCTTGGAGAAATCCAGGTATAGTCAATGCCCACCACTCATCCCACATCAACTGAGCAGGTTACTTCTTTGTAGAAGGTCATCAGGTTTGTCAAGCATGGTTGACAAACCTTGCTTGGCTTTTCTCAGCCACTTGCTTTGTTTGACTTGTGATAGCCCCAAAGGTGGATTTGTTCCGTAACTTTTCCAAGGATTGAAGTAACACTGATCAGCCTATATTTTCCTGGATCCTTGTTTATGTACCTGAAGAAACCTTTCTTGTCATTTTTGACATCTCTGTCCAATTTCAGTTTGGGCTGAGCTTTTGTTTTTCCAACTGTATCTCTGTACACCCTGGCAATGCCCCTGTAGTTCTCAATGGGTATTCTTCCTCTCTGGTACTTCAACTCTGGTTGAATTCTCAATTCTTCAACTCTGGTACATTTCTCTTTTGGTTTTGAGCAGGCTCAGAAGTTCAGTTAAGCCAAGGGTGTCTCGTGCTCTACCTACTTCCCTTACCTTTAAAGAGCATTAACTGGTTTTGTGCTTCCAGGAGAGCATTCTTGAAAAACTCCCAGTGCTTGCTTCCTCCTTTATCCTCTATGGAAACTTCCCATGGAATCCTCCCAGCTTAGCTCTGAGTGACCTGAAATTTGCTCTTCTAAAATCTAAACCCTTTGTCTTTGTGCTAACCTTCAGTGTGCTCAGCAGAATCCTAAACTCCACAATATTGTGATCACTGCTGACAAGGCTGTCACTGACCCAGGTAAACAGGTTTCCTTGGTTTGTGAGTAGCAAGTCCAGTAGTTTTTTGTTCCTGGTTGGCACATCTAATATTTGTATGAGGAAGCAGTACTCTGTGCATTCCAGGAACTTGGTGGATGACATATGAGATACTGTACTGTTCTTCCAACAGATGTTGAAGTCACCCATAAGAACCAGGTTCTGTTGGCCTGAAGCTTGCTTAATTAACCCACATAATGCTTTGTTGGCCATATCATCTTGGTTTGGAGGTAGGTAGCAGATGCCTACTGTAAGATCCCCCTTGGAGACAACCCCTTTGATCTTGACCCAGAGACATTTGATAGGGCTTCCTCAATTGCCATAGTTGACTTCTATGAGCTCAAGGTTCTCCTTAGCATGAGAATGTGACGACTCCTCTTCTTCCCTGCCTGTCTTCGTGAAATAACTTATGGCCATCCATCACGATCCTCCAGTCATGTGAGTTGTTCCACCTTGTTTCAGTTATTCCTATGATATCATAACTGCCTGGGCATGGAGCTCCAGTTTCTCCTGTTTGTTCCCCAGGCTGCATGCACTGGTATACATATACTTGAGGTTGTCGGTCTTCTGGTTCTCATCTTGCCAGGCAGCTAAGGGATTTTTGTCACTGATCATGTTTGGCCTGGCTTATTCTCCAGTTGGCTGCAGTGGTGTGAGCACTACCACTTTGGATGCGCCCCCTGAGTCCTTCAGTTGAAAGCCCACCTCACCAAGCTGGCTAAGCCTGGTGGCAAAGATTACCTTGTCTCTTCTAGAGAGATGGACTTCATCCCTCCCTAACTGGCTACAGTCATTAAGGAATGCCCCATTGTCACAAAAGCCAAAACACTCACGACAGCACCAGCCATGAAGCAGAGGTTGATTTGCATTACATGTCTATTTTTGCCTGCACCTTTTCTTCTAGCTGGTAAAATGGAAGAAAAGATACCTTAGGTATCAGTACTTTTTGCTTCTACCCCCGGGCTTTGTAATCTTCCTTGATTCTGCCCAAGCATCCGCTTGCAGTGTCATTTGTGCCCACGTGAAAGAGTAGCAATAAGTAGTAGTCTGTGCTCTTGACAAGCTGTTGCACCCTCTCAGCAACATCTCAGACCTTAGCTCCCAAAAGGAAGATGACCCTTTGTGATGCCCTGTCAGTCTGGCAGATGGGTGCCCCATAACAATTACTCACTACAAATAGTCATCATTTCTGATATCTACTGTGTGCTACTGGTACAGTAATTATTAACATGTTATCCTACTTTAATTTCTGATAGTATGACATTACAAGCTGTGGAGATAGCTTTTAAATGGCTTTTGAAGAACACCCTCTATGAAAAAATTTAATATAATGAAAATCAGAATGTGAATTCTGGTCCACTTTTTGACTTCACATCTCACTACCTAAATTTCTCCTAATGAAACATTATTAAAAACATGACAATCACAGGCCTCAAACTGAAGTACCATCTGGTACATATACACAATTCATGTCTGCTGCACAGGCCTGTCAAAAACCCTAGTCCAGCATTTTAAACTGGGTAATTTTTCCAGAAAACAGAGTGAAATATCAATTTAACAAATCAGCTGCAGCTCTCAGAGAAATACATTTAAAAAAAAGAGAAAAAGATCGCAAGCCTAAAGATTCAATATTTCTATAGCCTTAGCTAAAGCTTTAAATTCATCATTAATAAAATAATCACAAATTTGTCATGAAAGGATAAGTAAAAACAACTTTTAAGCTAAGGTTTTGTATTTCAAGTGACAAATACTAAAGAATAAAAAGAATTAGTTCATGAAAGTCAACTGCAATTAACTGAGGAAATTTACTACGGCAGTGTCAGGAGGTTACTTGTTTAGGGGCTTTTTCCACCTCTGCTTAGGTAAATTTCATCGGGAACCTGAATCCCAAATCATGGAACCTATTTGCAGAGAAGAGATCCAGACCTAACTGGGCTAATACCTCCTTCAAGAGTGTATAGGGGCAATCAGACAGTCTGAGAGGAGAGAATAGGAAACATGTGAAAAGCAAATGCAGAAGAAAACTACCTTTCAGAGTTTGAGGGAACTGCATTATGCACCTGCACGTTGCTGCAACTCTAACAGAATGGGATCGAGCTTCTGATCACATATTATAAGCAATCTTTATTTCTCTGATTAGTTATAATGGCATCATCTAGGGAACTAAACCGATGGTTAAGGTAGGAGGTAAAAGACTGAACCAGAAAGAAAATAATGAATAGGAAACCAGTTAAAGGGAAGATATTTGTGCTGCTTAAGGAAATAGCTGGCTGAAGAGTAGCATTCTTCTATGAGAGTTGTAGAAATAACTTCATTATTTTTTGTTATGGAACATGAAACATCAATGAACTAATGTCAATACAGAAAACAATCCTTCTACACAAGGTTACAGGATGGCTTAAGGGGATAAAATAATAATACTAAGGTGAAATGTAATACTGAAAACGCATAAAGTTGTGCAGCCCATAGGGAATAAAGAATATTTTGTGCTACAAGCTGAGAGTTCAGGCACAGGATATTGGTTGATCTCAGAACAATACTGACATGTTATAACTTCAACAAAATGACAAATGTGTTCCTGTGTGTCTCAGGCTAACATAACTGTATTTTTACCACAAATACTTAGCTTTTTTAATGTAAGGCCAGATATTAGCTGAAACACCACAAAATTCTGGAATAATTTCAATTGAATTGAGTACAGCAGAAGGCTAGGACAATAAATCACAGAAAAGCTGTTTGCCCTTAACCAACCACATTATTAAAATAGCTTCCTGCTAGGAACAAATACTCATTTGAGGACAAACATGCACTAAATACTTATTATAGCAGTGGATCCAGCCCGCAAAACAAGACTATGCGGTTTTCTTTTCCATGTGCAAAAAGCAGCAGCAAAAGTCAGTTACCAACACATCCACATTTCCAGTCGCAGTCTTCACTAGACCTCATTACACTGGCACAAGCTACTGCTTACAGACTTTGACCCCTCTAAACATTGTAGTTCTATCAAATACTTCCTTCTGTAGTTTGCAACAATTTAACACATTATATGCTGACCTAGACATGGGAATTTTTGAAGTAGCAGATTCATTTGGATCAATTTAATTATATACTGTCCAAAAAACCCCAAACAAGTGGAAAGGAAAAGACCAGTTGAAGACAAATTGGTCTTCCACAAACTGTTTATGAATTATTAACAAGCAAACAAATATTAGCACAAAGGTTTTTGTCTCATCACCTTTGCCTATAAACTCCTTTCCCTTCCTTTCTTCACCCACTCACAAGCAGTTTCACATCTGCAGATGATAATAAAACAAATACTAGAAGCTGCTTCAGAAGAGCATGATGCTGCTTAAGGAAAATGGAATACAGGGCATGGGACAACATTTGCTGAAGAAGGAAGTCTTGCCTTAAGAAGAGATGATTACCATGGTATGGTGGGGGCTACACAGAACACTTCATGGAAACCAGCTGCTGTTTTAAAACTCTCCTCCACTACGTATCTAATTCTCATCATCAACTCCTGTTTTAAAAGGCTGCCAGATCACTGTAAGACCAAGTCATTTGCTGCTAAAGGAAGGAAAGACATGTATGAAAATCAGCTTGTGACAGCAGTTGATATATTGAAGTGACCTACTATAGTCCAGGGCTCACCCTGCGAACAAGGAAACAACAAAATTCTGTCCCAGTATATGCAATCAATCTTTGCAGTTGTAAGGATTTACTCTGCAGTCACTTATTTCAGATAAACACAATCTCTCCTTCTCAGGTATGGTATCTCGGAGGCAATGTATCTCAAAAGGAATCACTACTTTTTGGCCTAAATTCAAACCATCAGGTGCACGGTTTATTCCTGATTTTTCACAGCATTCACATCCCCACCTTGCATAAACCTATGAATATTTGGAGTGTTATAAAACATTGCTCAAAAATCAATCTGAAAAGGAAAAAAAAAAAAAAAAATCAATTCCATGAATTGTATGTTTGGGTCTGAAAAAGGTCTTCTGTTTGAATGTCTAATGGCTTGGTTGTACTTCCAGCTAGCGTATTAAAAATAACCCCCACTTATCAATTTCCTTCTTCTAGCATATATATGCCATGTAAAATACTCTAAGCCCTTAAACTGGGATACTTATCTTTCTCCCATTTATTATTTTCCATATGGACACATTGGTAATTGTACTATAAAGACCAAAAATCATCTTAGTCTAAAAACTTTTCAAAAGGTATTCCAGAGATGCAGAGCCCATTGAAATAGTTTTAGTTTTTAATTCTCTAATTCATAGCTAAAAAATACCTGCCAGAGAATATTAATAGATACTTGACAAGAATTATGTCAGTCTTTCAACTTGCCTTAGGCTAGGGCCCATTTTTTTGGAAAATTTGTAGCATGGCTACACAACGCTAGCTACATACCTTTACCATCATTATTTTCTTGATGCTGAGGCTAGATCATATCAGGAGAACTGTTTCACAGTACCTTTATAATTAAGCACTCCTCAGCCGTCCTCTCGGTGTGGATTGCTACTGCTGGTTAATCTTCAGGGGTGGGGATCTGGGGAGGCAAATTTATGAAGGAGAAAACTAGGTTACTTATCAGTAACTGGAATTCTCTGAATATATTGCCTCCACAGATCCACACTAACCCTCCCTCCTTTTGTTAGAATTAACTCACGATTGACAACAGCTGGATAAAAATGAAGGGACTGGGCACTGTGATGCTAGAAAACCCTGTTTAAAAAAATAATCTCATGAGTCCATTGAGGCAAATTACCCACTTGGATACTTGCTCTAAACAACTCTAGGGTTCACATACAACATAGGACTTCATGAAAATGGATTTGTAGCAGCGGTGTCTCAAATGTGGAATTATTGGAAAATGATCAAGCTTCCACAAACCTTCTAGCAGCATGCTGGGGTTTTCGTTTGGTTTCCCCCCCCCTCCTCCCCCCCCAGGTCAAGTCAAGTGAAGGTCTTCTCTGCTTCCACTGCATCAGATATATTGTAAACATTACTAAAGACAATGCATGGTTGTAATCTTCAGAGATGCCCATCAAAGACTTATTCTAGTGAGAAGACACGTTATTTATTTGGCGTGGGTAGTTTATGATAAATCTACCCTCTTCATGGAACCCTTCCACTATCTTCCATATGTGTACTTAGAGCTAATATTTCTATTCTACTTAGAATATGTACTTTTTTTCTCACCTAAGCCTTAAATTTTTAAGAAACATACTCCACACCCAATTCTCCATTGTTGTATTTCACTAACTGAAATCTAATGTATAATAGCTATTCCCTTTCACATCACTGTAGAAGGATAATAAAACATCATTTTTCTGCCAGGTCTACAAAATTATTTAAAAAAAAATAAATCCATTATTTGACCTCCTTGTACTAAGGGAAACTACCTGCACTATCTTTGTTTTTACAGGGTTTTTTTTCCCCCTATTGAATTTGTTCCTAAATGAAGATAACAATGGGAGATAATTGTTACTAAAATAGAAAAGTGTTACCTAATTTATATTTTACTTCACTATTTCTGGGAATTTTGCATTGCCTGAAAAGTACATTTTGCACAATATCCCATCTTATTTAGCTATCAAAATAAACATAAAATATGTTTAAGTGGACAAAATTAATACTGAGGGAGTTCTGAAGCATTTAGAACACATCCCTGAGTATGAACTATTTACAGGAATAAAGGAATGAAATGTTCAAATTTTGGTTAGAAAGTGAAGGGTTAGGAAAACCCATCCCAAATCCTAACTACTGAATGATTAAGACATAGGAAAAAAAAGTAATCGAGATGTATTCTTCCTAAGTAGTCCCTGCAAAGTTTTTCTTAGGCTTTTTCCTATCCTTACACTTTTCCCATCTCCATACGCTTTTTCACAGCCTTAACCACTGCTATTTATAGACAGCCTGTAGATGCACCTACCTAACTTTTCCCAGATCTTCCAATCCTGCCTTTGAACACCTACACAACTAAACCAAGTCCCACACTGCCAAACGCAAATTCCACATTGGAATTACATTCTGCTTCATCAGCTATAAAGGGAAATGGTGTGACTCGCCAGAATATTGAAGTCCATGCTGCATATGTCTTCCAGTATAAATGATAGTACCTCCTTCACTCCATGGTAGAATACATTTTCTTCTCATTTAAGGAGAAAATATCAACGCTCTTCCAAAAATATTACTGTATCTATATACTGAGTGTGTTTGGGGGAAAGGGATGGTTTTATGTCTAGAGAACTGTGCAAACACATAATATACAAAGATTTTTAATTTTTGAATGACTTCATGGTTTGATTTGACAGACAAAAGAGACCACAACACGAAGTGGATGATGATGCATTACGATACACAGGAAAAACAACTCGCCTCAGCCTTATACAATTGCATCTTTCCATAAGCAGTCTGGAATTAAAGAAATTGCATGACAGTTGCATCTTGTAACTGCAAAGCCTTCTAAACTGTAAGCCTTCTAAATGAAGTAAACAATTTTTAAATTTGAGGGTAATGTTCTAATTTCATCCAAGATTTGAAAGGTTAAAAAATACTGAAGTCATACATGCTCACTGTTATAACCTGAACAGTGCTTCATGTTCAGGTCATATGGAGTAAAAAGCTACAGACTAAGTTGCAGGAGAGATTTTAAAGGCTTTTTCTTTTTCATTAATATAATATAGGGAATAGACAAGGCCAGATAAATAGAATCAAATACTGACCCTTACTGTAGACTCACTGAAAAATGATTTATTGTCCAGCAGCAACTATCAGATTTTAAATCCTATGTTACTGCAGTCACAGCAGGCATTATTCAAAGTGCCTGTCAGTCATCTTTGGAGGAATGGGAGTCCTGCCTCACAAAGAGCCGATCACTGGTCGTCTTTCATTCTCCTAACATCTCCCTGCAAGAGCAAAGGTGTAGACACTCCTAACACAATAGGAATTGCTGTGCCCTACAAGTAACAATTTTTTGTTTATTTACCTTTCTCCATTTGTTTCTTGATCTTGTATGATTTTTTTTTTTTTTTTTGGCAATGCATTTAATATTTTCCCTACTGTTTCAGTTTTGCTCTTGGTACTTTGCAGCAGTTCTTCCTACATCCTGGGTTATACTTTTTCTCTTGTACCGTGATTTTGGCTTCTATGTGCTCCCGGTCACAGTTATCATCCTTTCTCCCTCAATATTTGTGGTTCCATCTCTACTCACTGGAACTTTTCCCCCACATCTCTCTGTGCTCACTCTTTGCTCAGTGGTAGTTTTTTCCTCTCTTCTCTTAAAACAGTGGTCTGCATCTGCTTTTTATTTATTTATTTTATTTTACTCCACAGCATGTATGTTTTCACTGCAAGTTGTTACAGCATGTTTTTGCATTCAGTGCAAAAACAGATAGAAGGAATAAAGAACAAAGTAAATTACTTCTATTAAAACCATATTCTAAAAATGTTATGATTTGCTTCTTTCTTGCTTCTCAATCTGTAGCTGGTTTGAGTCAAGCTGGATAAACTTGAAACTAAATGACAATAAAGCATCAAACATGTTTCATGATATCGTACTAAGATAATTATTTCTAATAAAGCTGTTGTACTGATTTCTGGGTACAGGAATGTAAATGAAGGTAATAATGAGGAGCAATTTACAGCTTTACTCTATGCTCTTCCACTTTGTCATTTTGCTTTTATTTTGCTGAAAATAGATTGAAGCAGAGATACTAGAAAAAATAGCAAAAAAAAAAAATAGAAAAGAAACTTTATTGGAAAGAGATTAGTAGAATTAGGATATGACAACTTAATATGGTAATGGGGGTCATGTAGGCCTCCTTTACTCAGGCACTTCAAATCTGACTCAGCTGAGCAGCTTGGACCAGCAAGAAACAAGTGGATGCAGTATAAGACGGTGATGTTCTCAAAAGACCACATGAGCCTGCTTGAGCTAAAGATAATAGATACTCTCACGTTCTCAGAGAGCCAAGATGCAACTAAACTGGTTTGGACATGAAAGTACACAGGATATCTAAATGCAGAGAACATGAAGAAGCACAGTACGTTCTTAGCATATTTGACTTAAAACTCCTTTCTTTTCAGTGCTCACACACTCATTTGTCCACAGCCTTGCAGGCGAGAGACATTACTTGACAGAAAAATTCCATTTCTGTCATTTTGACTGATAACCACCATGATGAAGACTTCCAAGTTGTTATTTTTCTTCAGTTCTTTAGAAAATAAAGGATTCTGCTCTCTGAATGACTGAGCAATCTACAATTCAAGTTATTTAACAAGAAAAAAAAAGATGACAGACAAATGATACTATTAAGTTTTCTCCAGACAGTTTGCTACTGCAAAATGAAAATAATTTCAAGCAAATCTGGCAAGTGAAATATTCCCTTGAATAGATAGGTTCTTAAGCACTATTTAATCAGAAATACTCCAAGCAAGAACATATATTTCCTGGGATGTGTACACGTGCAATCTGGCAATCTAAGACAAAAGAAACGATCCTTTGGAGTAATGGGCCTCCTGTGCACCAAACTGAAGGAAAGGACTGCATGCATAGGCACAGATGATGTAATTTGCAGAGTCTGTCCATCTTCTTGTTTGTGTCAAACTCCCCATTCAATTTAACAACAATAAAAAAAGAAGGAAAATCAAATTACAATGTTAAAAGTAGAACTTAACATTTTTAATTCTGTCATTAAGAAGTAAGGCATGTATGCAACAGTTGGATGCAATCTATGGAAAGTCGCCTTTGCCACGAATACAACTTGTAACCAAAAGGTATTAGTTCTTTATTACCATAATGAAGTTATTGCTTGCCATATATTTAGCTGTTATTAAAATGTCCTGTTCTTTACCATATGAAAACAAAAAATTCAAATTTCCCCCGAAAAAATCGTTTAAAAAGCCATGACAAATCCTTTTCTTGCTCTTTAAGCAAAATACCAATCCAATTCTAAAACTAGTTTGTACCAATTAAGAGTTTTATTTTCTTCTGGGGTCCCTTAAAATAGTCATAATGGCTTAGAAAGTCGATGAAAACAGGTGGACTGAAATCAAAGGAAGAGGAACAGAGTAATACCTTCATTGTGAAAGCCTCAGAGGCTACAAAGAAGCTGCAGAACTACAATAAAATTACAGAGTTTAAACCCACTCCTAGACTGGGCTGGTGGCCAGAGTGATGCATGCTGCAGCTGAGACTAGTACTCCACAGGTGTCTTCTGTTGGGCAATTCCAACAACCAACCTGACCTTTCTTTAGATTTTATCTGTAAACATTGAATTTTTAAGGAAATACATACACAAAATACATTTTTGCTGCTTCACTGGAACACACAAAGTTTTCACAAGGCACAGTGATATTCCTTGGGGAAGAAACAGATGTTAAAGCCATATAAACATATATGGATATGTTTGTATATATACAAACACACCACACACACGCCCTGGCATATAATTTTCAAATATTTATCCTCAGACCCAAAGTTTTGAGGAAAAAAAGTTGAAAATAGTCTGTCTGGCAATAGGAGTTTTGAAGTTTAGATGCTCTCAAACCTACACGGAGGAAAATGAAATGTGGAAGTCTCATCATATTTCTCAAAGTCTGAATAAATATTAAGTTCCAAATTATTACCTCTTCTACCTAGCTGTTGTTAATTTTTACCTGAAGTCTTGACATTTTATGTTTCTCTCCAAACACATTTTAAACAAGCAAACAAGCCATGTGAGAAATCAGGAACCTATCCTTTAAAAATGAACAACTAGAAAGCACATGCGTACTCATACAACATATAATCAACATTATGAGTGGAAAAACCAGCCTACTAGTACTTTTACATACAGCTTTATATAAAAGGTAGAAGCCATCACATTTTTGCATACTCACTAGTTTTGCACTGACAAATGCGGCAACCGTTTTGGTCCAGTTTGAAGCTATAGATACAGTCTTTTTCAGTCAAAGTACAGTTCACCAAAATCTCACAGGTGGGTGGACCTATTGTGATGTATGTTGGTTCTGAAGGTAACAAAAAAGAAAACAAATAAATATGAGATTAATTGAATGTTTTGATTAAGTTCACAAAAACCATAGAATGCAGCGGTGAAGAGAATATTTTTAAAAATAATTTTGCTTCTCATTAATGAATATTCTTGTTATTTCTGAAACAATTCAAAAAACAGACTTTGTTTTGAAGTGAGGTACACTCAAACAGTATAAAGGTGCATAAAATTTTTGCAATATTGAAACAGGAAAAAAATACTACCTTTTTTTTTTTTGGAAATCAGCTTTCCTGCATATGCAATTTTAAAACTGAGTATACAAATACTTATTTTTCCCACTTTTCTCAACAAGTATTTAATCAAAACTTCATGCAGATTTTTTACTTTAGAAACTGAACAGAGCTTTCTCCAAAGCTCAGCTGATTGACACTACCCAAGCTGTAAATCAAAGCATGTGAATCAGTAGATCAAATCTCTCTCTGTGTAAATAAGACCACTGCTACTAGAATTTAAATCAGAAGTGACTCTGAGTACCAGAAGGAAATATATGTTAGACATAATGTGAAAGATCTCTAGAAACCATTTAATGTTCATTCATTAAAAACATCGGTTCTTACGGTGTACTTTGTAGTACCAGATGAGGGGTTTTGAAGTTGAGGATATTATTACCACTTATTAGGTATTTATGAACAGTATAAGATTCACTTTTGGAAACCATTTAAATATGTTGGAGTATGAAATTTATTTTAATGCATATGGTAGCCAGAAATATTTATGTGGTTTAGTATACAAAGTTGTTAGAATAAAATAATATCCAAAGTTGTACAAAAATAACAAGGAACCTCAACACTACTGTCACAAAAAAAAAAAAGGAAACACATTAACAAAATGAAACACTTATCTTTTTCTGAATGACTTATTGCTCTGTGAGACTAGTTAGGTCTATCATACAACTCAAGCGCTTAAGAATCAACAATTTTATAGATATGAGCATTATTAACATTATACTAAACATTCAGGAACCATGAATTGCATGACTTTTAAAGATGTCTGTATTTTCTTTTCAGTGTTTCAATTGTTTGAGTTCATCCTGTTCCTCCATCTCAAGAAATAAAGACATAAAGGAAATTACATTATAAAAAAAATATCTATATATGTATTGATAAATTGTAAGCATATGGAGAAACTATATACTACCCATCAGGGCAATAAACGATGTGTTTTAAACAGTATGCACGTTTTCATGGACTCGAGGTGGCCACATCTTGCAGTCTCATCCTCATACCAAGTACACTGAAAGGCAGATTTTGCCATCCTTACTTAAAGGCAGCTAGTCTTTACTCATAGACTGAGGACAAAGTACTACTCAACATTGATTAAGTTGTTAGAAGTATACACTGTTAACCAAAATACAAATTGTTGTGCTTACTGGTTCCATGTCCAGCAGGCAGCTTTGGCACCCATGCCTTCCAGCCGAGTGAAAATTATCCTATTATGAGAATGAGCTTTTGTGCTTTCATTGTCTTTCACAATTTTCAGCTTTCATAGCTTCTCCCCAGCCCTACTCCTCCCTTCACAACAGTTTATGCAGCAGATGAGTGTTTTTAATCCTTTTCAAATTAGGTCAGCTAAGTACAGAGTTTGGATGGAAGAACTGCATGAAAGGCACTACAGCAAGTTACATGACTTCAAACTTAACTCAAAAGTCACAGTTCAGATTCCTCACTTGGCCGAAAGTTTCAGAGTAACATTAACATTCAAATTCTGTTGCTTGTGTAAGTTTTGTAGGAAAAGCAGCTATAAATTTTATATGTATACAACAACCACCAGCAGTTCTATTCAAATACAAGCCGGAAATTTGTATAATGGCATCCAGGTTTCTGCAGACCCTCAAATCTCTTCTAATTTAAATTAAAACTTTTTCAGTTTTTTTTCTAAGAACTTAATATCATTTACTAGATTGGAAGTCAATCTTGTAATTTCTGTGAATTCTTCATTTCACAGCTCCAAGTTTGCACATGTAGCATAGGAGAGTAGTCATAATGAGCAATGTATTTCAGAATCCACAGATTCCCAAATTAGACTTCTTTTAATCCCCGTGAACTCTTCATATTTGTTTCAAAGTTCATTCAGTAAACTATCTGGCTAAATCATATTCATGTCTAATGTTTTAACATTTGCAACTTCAAACAAATCATTAGTTTAGGACTCAAGAACATACTGATATATAACAATAATATGATATATTCCAGAAACTCCATTAATTAATCCAGTCTGTTTAGTACATCTGGTGCCTTTTCTGAAAACCTCCTTTCCTATCTCATTCCCAGTTCTCTAACCAAAATACCCTTTAACCATGACAATGCAAAAGACCAGAATACAAGAGTTATCCTGAAGCTACTTTCACGTTACTGGTCTGCCAGCATAAGCCTTGCACTTCAAATGACAAACACCAGCCACAGTAATGCTTACACTCACTGGTAGTTAAAACCACTACATATCATATGAATCATTAATGCTACCCACAGCAAAGTTCACAGACAGTAATATACACTGGAGAACTGAAGTTGACTGTAGCTTTACCATCTGACTGCAAAACAGTTAGGTAAAATATGAAGTTAAAAAACCCACAAAAACTCACTGAAAGGTGGAGTGCAGTTTAGCACTTGGGTGACCACTTGGGTGTAAACTAAACCTAGAGAGAAACAGGACTGAGTTTCACCTACCATTACTTAAGTTCACCTCTCAAGATAACTTCTCTTTAATTGCAGGTATAATGTTATCTCTAGAAAAAAAAACCCCAGTGGATATTTGTTATGTACTTTTTGTGGTGCCTTTGCAAATGTATACTTCCATGTTTGGATGCTCCCATGTCTTGGACACACCAACACAATAATTTTTTGCTCCACTGATATATCCACTTGTGGTATTTCTTACAAGGGACAAAATTAAACTGTCATTATACTGATTTGAAAGAGGTTTATTAGTCCTCTATTCACTGTGTTTTATTATTCTGTTACCTCCTATTTTTGAGTCTGCTCTCAGCATCCTCAGTGTTTCTAGACAAGCTTACAAATCTGTTTTTTCTCTCTCCTGTCCCTAAAGGTAAGCCCTGAGATACAGGAATTTTATATGCATGCCTGCTTCTCAATGAGCTGAAGTAGAGGACAAAAGACGTAATTTCATTCCCTAACCCCACCATGTGCAAAAATGCAGCCAGGAAAAAAAATAATTAAAAAAAAAAAAAAAATCAGTCCTTTTCACTTCACTAGACAAGACTCAACAAATAAAGCCAGCTCTGCTCTGCCAGGCTTCTGGCTATTTGAATAGGCAAGCGGTAGCTAAGCTTGAAAAAGCGTGTACTACTGCATGATCTAAGCTAGGCTTTCACTGCTGCTCTTGGTAGAAATGGCAGAAGAAAGATCCAGTGCACAAATGCACAGACAATGGGTGGGAAAAACGGGTGCTGTTTCTGCCTGTGTGCTTTACCAACAGTAAAACTATACCAAGAAGAGAAAAAAGAGCGAAATGAATTAAAAAACAAAACAAAAAACAACAACAACAAAAAGAGAACTGAAGAGAGTCTGGATGAAAACAATGGATTTTTTTAACAGAGCACAAATTTTGCCGATGTCAATTACTTCTGTGTAAGGTTAAATGCCAGTTTCCATTAGAACATTTTTCTTCCATATATCCTTCTCTGAGCCTGATACTTTCTATGCTGAATTTCAGAGCAGACGATTACTAATTTGCCTGCTGTGAGGGTTGATAAAAGTCTTTGAATTAAATTTTCTTTTACACGGCCATATACATAAAAACAACTTCAAAAATTTTGAAATATTTCAGCCACTGCTGTCAGTCTGACTGGTCCACTGATCACATACCACAGTATTTTTCAACACCCTGAATCTCATTCATTCCAGCTTGAAATCAAACTGTGCATTTATGGGGAATGAAGGGAAGAAGGTAACATCCAAGCAATGCCTGGTACTGGCTTTGTCCTTACAGAATCTACATTAGCAGTATCAACACAAAAACTGGATGTCACAAAAAAAAAAAAAGAATTTGTCAAGGTGGAATAAGACATTATTTCCACTGGTATTTTTCTACCCAGGATACTTTTGTAATATGAACAAAAGAAACCCCGAGGCCTCTCTTTTCTGCATTTTCCGATTTTTGACACCTCCCACTTCTCCTATGAGTGACATGACAAAGCTTGTATTACAAAGAGCAGACATTTTTTTCTGTTGAAAAAGTGAAATATGTATGTATACTTATAAAACCACGCACACAGAAGAACACAGGATGGTCAGTCTGGTCTAGTACTGTGCCTCATATACAGATCTTGTTATACTGGGATGAGTACTGAGGTCTTAAGATAATGCTCAGCTGAAGTATTCAGAAATGGAAAGAAACGGAAGCACTCACATTTCATTGAGATCAAGGGAAAAATAATTCCTTAGGATTAGAATTTTATTTTACAGTGTGATCAATTAAAGTTATCAAAATAAAAGAGAAAGAAAAATAAATTTCACCATTGATTGTTGAAGCCCTGGAAAAACAAAACAAATCAAAACAAACAAAAAAATCTGAATCAACTTATTGCAATCTGGTTGACCTACTGTTTACCCAAAAGTTAAAAATGATCTGTTCACTGAAGACTTTGTTTTTCCTTCTAACTCTGAAGATTTCATTTACATAATTCTTTAGTTAATTTTAAAGAGAAATAAAAATAAAAAAAAAAAAGAGGTACAAGAATGGCTAGTACCAGAATCAAAAATTATATCCATTTTCCTGTCATATCCTTAGTTGTTCAAGATCTGAATTCTGTCCGTTGTATTCCTAACAGAAAACAAAGAGGAATTCCACTTAACTGTACTACTGCAAAGCCACGTGTATTATAAGATCACCAAGGGTGCACTTTTGGTTTGTATGAAAGACAAGCGGAACCCGTATAAGCAGGAGCAGAGCCTGCAGGTGCAGGGAAGCAATGCTTCTGTATTTAGCACTTGAGAGCCCACAGCTCAAGTAGTGTCCAGTTTCGGGCTCCTCAGTAGACGAGAGACACCAACACAGCACAGGCCACCAAGCTGGTCAGAGGCTAGAGCAGGGGGCCTATGAAGACAGGCTGAGAGCCAAGGGCTTGTTCAGCCCGGAGAAGGAAGGTGAGGGGAGCATCCTACTGCTGGCTTCCACTACCTAAAGGGAGAATACAAAGGCTACAAGGCCTGGCCTCATCCTGGAGATGCTCCAGGCTAGGATGCGAGGCAACAAACACAAGAGACAACATGGGAGATTACAACTTGATAAAGGTTGCTTTGTTCTGCCTTTTTAAATGGGTGGTAAAACGACAAAGGCCTAGAGACGTTGTGAGATTTCCATCCTTCAAAATACCCAAAACAAAGCCCCGAGATCCTGTTGTCACTGGACGTGTTTTGAGCAGGAGGTAAGACTAGAAATAGAAAGTCTCTGTTGTCCTTTCCAACCTGCATGACTCCAACAATTTCACCTTCACACAAAGTCAGGACATTTCCAGTGAAATCAGCAACATCATTGATGGATGCTAATGAGGGAACTGAAATCCAAAGACAAAATTTCAGTTTCTGATGATTTCTGTATACTTTTGCCAAATACCGATTACTTTCCTTCTGCAACAGAAGTACATGTTTGCCTAATGCCATCTCTCTGAAATTTAGTTAATGGCTTAAAGGTAGCTTTTTATTCAAGAAGCAAAATTTATTCCAGGCTGGTATAACAGTAATTCTCTCTGAAGTGCAATTCAGTGACAGTCACAACCACTTTTAATCATTCTCAATTTTTGTCCTCCTTTAAGTTAATACATTACCCATGCCTCACTTCTTGGCAAACTGTATTTACTATTATGTGAAAAACACTTAAAACAAGCTCTTTGCTCTGTTTCATTTGGAATGTAATATTTTCACTCAAAACAGGTTTTGTTTCACGCTTAAAGTAATACCTTGTGAGGGAAATATCTACTCCAGACTTTTACAAAACTGGTTTTAAGTAGGGAAGTAAATATTGTGTTCTAAGCTTTTTCTTCCACACATCATTAAATATAACATTGTTAAACACAAACAAATTTAAAAGCCAACAGGTAACTTCTACCACTGCTTCTAATCGACTATTAGAAATCTAGACCATAATGTATCTTAACCCAGAAGTACTAGAAATGTAAGGGGACTGGTATTTCACAGTACTCAATCATTCCAGTTGTTAACTCAATTCATAAATGTGTCCCAGTCAATATAGAAGGGGGAAAAAAAGCTATCCCTGCTATAATAAAATTACTGTAATTGTCCTTGCCAGAAAAGTATGACAAAAGTATGCACCAAACACCCGGGTTCAGTTACTTTGATTCAAGCACAACAGTTACTCTAGCTAAGCAGGCACAGGAGTACTGACTTCTCCTCTTCATCATCTTCATTGCTGCTCCCAGTGCAGCTCTGCTCAGTATTACTCTATGTGCATATGCTTGAAAGCCAGCAAATCCTACCAATGTTTAGTGTAAAGTGACCCAAACATATCATGTTATTTGCAAATACCATAATAATAAACTACTACAACAAAGTATGGGTTGACAGCAGTCAACAAATTCAGGGAGAGGACATTTTGAACCTCAAAGCTGCAAGCTTTTTATGTATGTATGCTAGATTTTCTTGCCTTCTTGGATTTTTATATATAAATTTATCAGTATTCATAATCAAAACAGCATTTCCAGCCAACTTCACGCTAATAAAGGGGTTTCAATCTGCATCACAGAAAGACATTTCTTCAAAGCTATAAAACTGCAAGCTCTACAAATATATCTTAATATGGAGGTTGAATATTATCTTTTGAGATTGTTCTTTGAATATCCAAATCACCATGGATTTCACCAATTCCATTGTGACTGCAAACTACTGCACACGTATCTATCTTTTACAAGGAATCTAGGAGGACAGGCCTTAAAAATTCATTGTGAAGCAAAGAATATTTACAGTAGCAGACACTAAAATAATATGTCCCTGGCACCCACCAAAATACTATTTTGTATTTTATTTGTATTTATTCAGTGTTTGTATACTATTACAGGCACGCTTAGAAACAATTTCAGATTATTGTTTTCATAGTTACTTTATAACACAAATACAGTGTATTCTAATGAAGATACTTTGAGGAATTATTTGAAAAATTGCTCATGCAACAGGAAAATAAATTTGTTAGTGATTTCTTCCCATGTATAAGAAAAACACTGTAAAAAAACCCTAGCATTAAAAAAAACCCCACTGGCAAAATAAAGCATGCAAAAAACATTTGTACTTTTTAAAGGCTAAATTACAATCAAGAAAATTTCATTATACAAGTTCTTACCAACAGTAACACGTGGACTTTTCACACAAACCAAACTCACTGTTACGCAGCACAATGAAGCCACCAGGCCTAAAAATAGTCCTAAACTTAAATGTGAAGAGTACGTAGTCATAACTGTATGAGAAGTATTTATGTAGTCATAACTGAATGAGAAGTGCTTCACCACTCAGTGCTACAGCTCCCCAACCTACTTTTTCATATTCCCATCTTGTTAATGTGAATGAGTCTACAGTTTAACCAAAGACAGTCATATAAAATAGAGTAATTCCTTGTGCATATTATTAAAAACCCTGGAACATGGAAACACATTTTCCGCATATAGCACAGTGAAGCTTTATATCCACCTGTCAGCACCATTATGTACGTTCTTCCTACTTTTAGATCAGATCAACAGTATTGATCACAAAGGCCCCATTTTTCCACATAAATGGGAAAACAAATAATTCCAAGTTCTGCTGATTGATATTTCCAATACTTTTAACAAGAATTAAATATGAGGGTTTTTCATTTTGTTGAGTGGGGTCTTTTTAAGGAGGCACAACAATAAGGAACTTTGTACAAATGTCTTATGGTGCTCAGGCACAAATCCAAAAAGTTAACTCTGACATTTAAACATTTAATTTACAGTGTTTTTAATCCAAGAGAGAACAGCTCATATAAAATATCAATGCATTTAAATTCTGCAGTGATTGGTCTTGGGATGTTTGGAGAAAGTGTTAGCCATGCACAAAGAATAAGCTCAGTAGAAAAGGATTCTAGAAAGCACAACATCTCATGGGGAGCAGGAAATCAAAACCTTTTCTGGGGGAGGAAGGAAAAAGGGAGTCAAACCCATGTTCTACACATGGAGAAAGACTTCTAACATCAATAATAAACACGCCTGAGTTTGGGGAAGGCGAAAGAGCTCCCTCTTCTGTAGTTCTTTTATAACACGAACTAGCTATAAAAGGATTAAGATGTTCTGATCCAATGAAACCAGCACCAACTGACTTAAAGAAACATACCATCAGTGCATCCAAGCATTTTCAACAAAAATTAAGAATAAAAAAAGCGAACAGTAGTCTTACTTTTTACCTAATGCTTCACGCGACAATAGGGTAAAAATTGGTCCAGAAGGGTGTGCTGCTCAACAGCTTTTCATTCAAGTCTGCATAGTTGTTTGCATTTTGTCTGCTGTCCAAAAAACTTAACTGCAGCCTACTAAGCAGCAGCATGTGTGTTTACTTAAGCTTCCTGTAAAAACATTCATATCATTCCAAGAGTGACTAAATGTTTTCCATCCTCATAGTTTGCATTCCAGCCTTCCCCGCCCCTCCAGTTCATTACATGAAAAATATCAGTCCCAAATCCTGGGTAAGAGAATTTCCTTCCTGGGTTTGAAATACCTAATGCCTTGCAGGATTTTTTTCCCCCCCAGTGTTTAGCTATCTGTGTTAACCATCAGTGTCTAATAATTTAGCATCACATAACTTTTTATAAAACGTATGCAAGGTCTTAAGATGTGATGATTTTCTAATGTCACAATTCTGAAAATATATTCACTAGTACTTCCAAACGCATAGTTCAGTTTGGCAGGCTTTTGTTTCAAATTTTATTCATTCTGTAAACCTGAAACTCCTCAAATATGC
Organism: Nycticryphes semicollaris; assembly: GCA_013400055.1. Classification (NCBI taxonomy): domain Eukaryota; kingdom Metazoa; phylum Chordata; class Aves; order Charadriiformes; family Rostratulidae; genus Nycticryphes; species Nycticryphes semicollaris. The sequence continues at coordinate 365,356 of VXBJ01000045.1, forward strand.
ATTTTTCCTCGAAAGTAACTATCACAATCCAAGACTATTCATATTGTTGCAAACTGAAGGTGTTCCTATGAACCAAAGCTGAATGGGGAGGGTGGAGGGTGGGGGGTTGTACTTTTTTACACTGATGCAATCAAAATTCTCACAACCTTTCCACTCCCAGGATGCAAAATTAAAAACTTGATTGTTGTAAACAATTCTTCCAGCTTTCTGTTTAACAGGCATGTATACCCTTCAATTATATTTTAATGCTGATGAGGCTTTTTTGCCCATTTTAGGTGGAGTGACACTAAGAAATAATCACCTTTATGAAAAGCAGAATCAATTAAGCCTGCCTATCAAGAAATGTCCAAACAGGTAAGAAGGCCATTCAGTTATCGTTACTAGGTGAAGATACAGCAATCGCACTAAATTAGATGTGGGGAAAATCTATGAATGCTATAGGCACTGAAAAGAATTAATTAGAGGATCCATGAGGTTCTTTCTAAGTGAGACATCCTTAGCTGCATTGATTTATATTCATTAGGATGCTTTGGTTATTTATCCTTTTAGTAGATTTTCCACTGAACTTAACTATCAATAACTGAAAATTAGTAAGAGGTTATTTTACACTAGTATAGCCTTCCTCACTTTCTTAAACTCAGAGAGACTTTCACTGTCAGTAGGTTTCATTATACCCTGAACTGTGCGGTTCAACAGCCTCAGCTGCCTTGTCTTAAACTGCTACACTAAATCATGATCTGGCAAACGTAAGCCCAATTCTCTACAGCACAGCGTTTGCATCCTTCAATTGACTTTGATGAAAAGGCTGGCTGGGAACTGCAGCGCTGCTGCCGAACAATAACTTACACTTCACGCTCTAAGGAGAACTTTGGACCCAAACCCTGTGCCGGTAAAACACTGCTCACTACCACTGACTTCATCCTGAATGAATCAAACTTCTTTTCACTGGACTCTGCTGCCTGTTTTTACTTAATGAAGTGCTGGACACGCTAAAGGAACTGAACTGAATTACATCTCAGCTAGAGTTTGGAGCCCTTTATTGATGAAAATGTTAATTTCTTTTTGTGCAGATAAAGTGTCAGCCATAATGACAGCAAAGTAATGTGGGCCTTATTCATGAAAATCCTCTGAGGGGATTTTGTTTAACACTTAATTTCTCATTCACAGCTTATGCTGGCACCCTGCCACCTGTACCTGAGGGCTCTCATGCAGAAGGACATACTGCGAGATAACCAATTACTGTGTATCAGCAGACTGGGTTGCAGCTTTTCCTGTCAATAGCCTGAGCCTCTGGGAGATGCAAGAGAACAGAAGCAACAGCAGATCTTCCTAAGGGACATTTTTGGCATCAGTGCCAGTGATGGGCACTTGCATTTATTATCTTCTTAAAAGAAATAAAAAAAAAATAAAAATCAGGTATTTTCATATGATCCTGCCCAATATTTAATTGCTGTTAACACAACTATTTTTCCAATTTGCAGATGGTCGGCCGTGGATGCAGATGGCCTAAAGGAAACATAGTTACTTCTATCACTGTAGCTTGCTTGGTGTTATTGATATGCTATTATATATTCATACTATGTAGTTATTTTAAGCTCCAGTATCCACATTTTTTGGGGGGTAAAAGTCATTAAAAATGGAATTTCTACTTAAACCACACCCATATTGTTTATTTTGTAAATAAAAATTAGCCCAACAGATATGCAAGCAACTCTGTAAGCAGCAGTACTAACAGCAGCCCAATTGCCAATGGATCTGGTTACCTTCAGCGAGAGGTAGGCAGACCAGCTCCCACAAAGGACTCTTAAGCCTAAAGAAATGTGAGTGTATACCCAAAATTTTGCAGCTCCTTATGGCACTTGAAAATTACTTCCTCCCCTCCACCTAGCTGCCTGTTTTCATTAAATCTACAGACAGGGTTCTCTGGGACTCTCTCGTGCTGCAAGAATCCATTGCCTCTAAAACTGTGGGGAAAGCAGCGAGGACCAGTGTGATTACCTAAGCCTTGGCTCTTAACGAAGAGAGTCTAAAAAACAAAGAAAGAAAAACCAGACTAAACAGATAATAGATTAAACAAACTAAGGCAAATCCCAAATGACCAATATCATTACAGCAGCTATAGAAGCTATATAGAAGCATCCATCAGAAGCTTAAAAGTAATTCTTTGTGTTGGATCCACAGAAAGTGATGGGCCTGTTTTCTCAGCTCTCCCCAGTGAAAGGAGGTGCCTGCTTTGAAAAGCTGAAGAGTAATGAGCTTGAGTTTGGGAGCAGGCTGATGCAGGAAAGTTTTCCCTCCACACTGCTCTCTCAGTGTGTGTCTAGCCTCCTGCCTCTTTGGTGGTGGCCCTTGCTTTCTGCTTCCCTTCCAACTCAGACACACCTCCAATTAGCCAGCTCCCTGCTCACACCTTGGCCTATCCACTCCTTGCACCAGCACAACTTGGTGCCATTGCTGTGGCAGAAAACTGACAGTCAGGGGTAGACATACTGTAACAAGAGGTGTTGCCAAAAGGGCTTTGATCACTTTGATGTTTACTTAAAAATCCCAGCAGCTATATATTAGTGAGCCACAGCCAGCACTTGCATAAACACTGAAAGCTACACGCGAATTACTACAACTTTCAGTTATGTATGCAATTTCCTGAGTGAATCTCCTTTTGCTGATACTGAAAATACAAACCGCAATGCCCCGAATGCATCAAAAAGACAATCTTGGTCACGACATGCCACAGGAGGAATTTTGTTTTCCTCAACCAGTTTCTGCTTTTGTCTAAAACACACCTTTCATCTTGCAATTGAATTCCATTCTCTCTTGTGCTATCTTTTTCTTTGCAACAACCTTTTAGGTACCTGAAGACTGATATCTCCGTATTCCGATTTCATAATTCTCTCTTTAAGCTAAATCAACCCAATTTATTCAGTCTGTCTTCCTAGGATGCATTTTGCAAATTGGGGACATCATAGCTCTCTTCCTGACTCTTTTGAGCTTGCCTCCATCTTTTTCAGAGTAACACTGTTCAGAAAAGGTCCAAGGGCCTACTAAAGGACCTAGGGACACCCATCCATAAGAAAGAGCCAAAGGAGGTACTTCAGGCCTTGAAAACTGTACACTTGATCATAATTCCAGTATGGTGCCTGGCTTCTTGAAGCTCTATTAATCCACATTCAACTCTTTCTTTCCCCTTGGTCACCAGAATTCTCCCAGAGAACAGCTATTTAACAATTACTCTGGTTCAGGACTCATGAAGAATCTCCTCTAAGCACAGTGCACTGCATTCTTCCTTGTTGAATTTGGTCAACATTTTTCTGCAAGTGCTCTGCTTTAAAACAAATATATGAATTTATATGCTGTTCTCCAAGATACTGGCTGCCCTTCTCAGCTTTGTTGTCTGTAAATAAAATAAATTTAGCTTTGATCTGAGCTACTGAAAACATCAGACCTAGACTCAATACGGATACTAGTGAATACCAACTACAATGCGGCTCAAGAAAGGTTGCCCACAGATTTGAAGACTAGATCCATATACAAACCCATCATATTGGAATGCTACACCCATACATACCCATGCCCTCCACACACCTGCCCCAGGTTCCTGCCTTTTCGTCCCTACCAATCTACCCCAGGAGCTCCAGTGTAAAGCACCTTGAGCACCTCACTCACCTTCCCCCTTCCACCAAGCAGCATCAGTAGATGCATGTATGAAAGAGGTGATGGGAGCTGAATGGTTACCGTCTTCTCCAAATCCAGCAAACCCCAGACGAGCATTTAGAAAATTATACATTTCCAACCAATTTGGCTGTCCAACCAACACTGGAACGTGTACCCTGTGGGCCACTTACACACATAAAGGATATATGCTATGGATACGTATACAGCAGCAAGTGAACATTTAAGTTTCCATTCAGTCAATGCTTCTACTCACATGCTAAACTACAACATTACGGTTAAGCTACAGATATGCAGATTTAATGGGGCAGTATACAGAAAAGCATCATATAGCTGACGCTGAAGGTTTTTAATTCCTCTTAGGAAAAACTATGGCTGGAACGTATTTTATTGCTTTTAGATCTTCACTAAATGTATCACACATCTTTTTCATTAGTAACATGAAAATCAAGGGGTTGATTTATCAACCACTTCCCAGCCAGGACTTTCGTCTCCCCTGAACCCAAAAGCCCCTGCAGGTCACTGATGATGCGATGAATATCGGGAGCAGAAACTTATCAACAGAAACGACCCTTGGTTGAAAATGAGTGAGAAGCTGATTAAAAAGGGGAAGGAGCACTGACCCATGCAGCCTACCTGGTTAAGTGAACAGAGATGTCAGCTGTCTGGCTGATGACAGAAACAAAACCATATTTAATGATAATGTGCTTCTATCTGAAAACTATAATGCCAAATTCAAGACAGTAAGATTTCCAAAGACAGCAAAGTTTTTAAGGCCTGTCTTCCCCCGGCATACTTAGTTCCTTAGTTCAGTCCTAGCACAAGGAGACGAGAGAACAGAGATCTAAGTAGCCCCTTGCCTAGTGGATTAGCAAGCAATGGCTGTACTGCGAAGAAAGCACACTACATTTATTACCCAGGCATCAAACTCCAACTGGAAACACTATTATGTCAGATTTAAGTCTCAAGACACATGATGCTATCTGACCTTGGAGGTGGGCCTTAAGCTTAAGGTTAATGCACCAGTTCCTGCTGCCATCAGCTCAAACATCTACTTGCTTTCAATAATACATTAAAAATACACAATATGCAGTCAGACAGCATCTAACAGAATACTTGTTGTTACAACCTTTAGTAATGAATGACAGAAGCCTATGATCTACCCTGTGTTTGCTTCACAAGGTTCATCATAATTATCTCACTCTGATATAGATAAGCATTTAATCTCATTATCTCTCATCAATTTTCTCCAACCCAGAACAGGAAAACATAGATATTTGTTGATCTTTTTCTCTTTGGAGGAAAAAACCCTCAACATACTGAAAATACTTCCATCAACCCCCCTTCTCCCTGTACTACCTTCACAAACTTGCTCACGTACAAACTAAATAATGAGGGGTGTCAGCACATACTCTGTGATACTCATCATGAGGGCATCAATGGGGTTTAAAAGCAGTTCACGTGCTTTCTCATTGTAAAATTAATCCAATGCAAGTAGCAACTCTCTAGAATTTACTGGGAGCTTTTACACATTGTCAGATGCCTTCTTCCTATCTTGTGAATTATGAATTTTGGAATGAAAGAGCACCTGTGTATGTTACGCTCCTCAGATTTACCCTAAAAAGCAAGTATCCCAGTAAACTGGAATGGATACTGCAACCTGAGAAGGACTCTGAGACACATCCACTTAATACAAAATTCATATTATTCTATCAAAGATGTAACAGAAAATACGTTAAGTGGTAGCTCACTGAGCACCCACAAGCTTCTGCACAGTGTGAAGATAGCTCTGAAGGCAGGTCTAGATTTACCATTTCTAAACATAGCAACTTGGTATTTTTCACGATGTACAACTACTCCATAAAAAGCAACCCTGAAGATGCATACATATTATATGTATATATTTAAAATATATATTTTTTTAGAAGTTATTTTTTAAGTGTATCAGTTCTCAAGCCTTCGTATTTCCATTAACAGGCTGGACCAGCACTTACCATATATTTAAAATCTCAGTCAGTTACACAAGAAATATGTACTTTTACAACGTAATGAAAAATACACTTTAAACTCAAAAATTAATCTCCTCCCCAAGATATCATTATCCTTTGTAAGTTTCATTGAAATAATGTTTTATTCATACAACAGTTATGTCCAATATCAAACTATATTGCATAAAGAGTTTTAGTTGTAACTAAATGAAATTGATGAGTAAGAAATAGGAATAATCCAATTATCAGTAATACCAGCCAATGAACTTCTTGATCTTCTGACTTCTCCTATGCTTATTAATTAGCTTCAAGCATAATGAGGAGTAAAATTAGTTAACTATACTGATCTTAAATGATCTCTTTTGGGCCAAAAGAGTATCAGAAATTGCCACATACAGGTGTGGCTAAACAATGCTTCTCCCCACTAGTTTATTAAGTCACAGCCAATGCTAAACCAGCTACTTCAAGCCTACAAAATTTTCAAATAAACCAGGAATTGCCAAGTAAGAATCATAGAATGGTTTGGGTTGGAAGGGACCTTAAAGATCATCTAGTTCCAGCCCCTCTGCCATGGGCATGGACACCTCCCACTAGAGCAGGTTGCTCAAAGCCCTGTCCAACCTGGCCTTGAACACCGCCAGGGATGCGGCATCCACAGCTTTTCTGGGGAACCTGTTCCAGTGTCTCACCACCCTCACAGTAAAGAATTTCTTCCTAATGTCTGAGTCTATGCTCTTTCAGTTTAAAACTGTTACGCCTTGTCCTGTCGCTACACTCCCTGACAAAGAGTCCCTCCCCATCTCTCCCGTATGCTCCCATTAGGTACTGGAAAGCTGTTATAAGGTCTCCTCAGAGCCTTCCCTTCTCCAGGCTGATCAACCCCAAGTCTCTCAGCCTGTCTTCACAGGAGAGAGGCACTTCAGCCCTCTGATCATCTTCGTAGCCTTCCTCTGGACCCGTTCCAACAGGTCCATTTCCTTCTTGTGCTGAGGACTCCAAAGAAGCAGCCATGACAAACTGAAAGATAATACCAGACATAGAGAGCTTACCTTCACACACTGGGCAGCACTCCCCAGGGACTTTAACAGGATTCAGACAACTCTGCCCACAAGCTGTTGCAACACAGTGTGGATCTCCATTGATGCACTGACAGAAAGTACAGTCATCCTCTCGCCAGCGGTCTCCATGGGCTTGGATCTGACCATTAGCATAGCAGCCAGCAGGGTTATTTACTGGATAAACTGGGTCTGAAATTATAGGAATTGCAAACGAACAAGAAGATTTATCTTCCCTTTTATGCCTAAACTTTATATACTAATGAAACTGCAATACACTCTTTTACCCTTCAAAAGGGTTGAGTGCAGCCACTACCAAATATTAAAATATTTCTCACTGTGGTGTACAGTGAGAAAATAAGGTGTCAACCTAGATATTTCAATATTGAAGTTCACTGTTGAAAAAGTTGAGTCAATTTACACTGAACATTCACGAATTCAGATATTTTTAACTCAAGTCAATTTTTGTATGCAAAAATATATCTAAAATTGGCTGGATTATATTTTTTAAGAGACTTAATTTTGGGGTTTTCTGATACTTTTTTCAAAACACAATGGTTCTTACATCTATTAATTTATTTTTTGTACCAGCTTAAAAAATACTGAAGGGAAACGAAAACACCTCCATGAACTGCTGGAGTGACTCCTGACAGCATCACACCACTATTTTATAGATACGACCTCTGGCACGTTTCCTGCTGGAATAAGGAGCCTGCCTTAAGCTACATCTCATCACAGTTTTGGAGATATACTAGTTTTCCTCAACACATTATCTATCTGGCTCAGTTTTCAATTTCATTTTAGTTAGAGCTTTTTACCCTTAAAAGCTACAAGGTCCATTTACCTGCTAGCAACCAAATTAAGACTCAGGTATTTAAATAACAGAATCTTTGGGACTTACTTTACATAAGATTTCTCCTCAGGTTTCATGCAAATAAATAATGCAACTCTATAAATTATAATTTATGACTTGAAATAAAAGCAGCTTTTGCCCTTCAGAAAGAGCATGTTTTACTCTTAAGAAATGTGATAAGCAACAGTGATATGTATAGTAAAAATATATGCATTACATGAATAAATGCAAGTTATCCTGGTGGCTAATAAAATAACTGTTAGACTCAAAAATTAAATATCTGAGAATGTACGGTAAGTGTATTAAGTTTACAAAGCAAGCCATAATACAAGTTACATATTAAAGCAAAATCAGTATATTAAAAATATTAAATACGACTACAAGCATTATTTTTAGCAGGCATCAGGTAGCAGACATCATAAGCACAAGTCATTTACCCATGAACCAATTTTCAGAAAGTGTTAGTTTTAAAGGGTTTGGGAAAAAAGAGATGTTCTATGTAAAGGGAAAAAAAAAAGAAAAAGACAAAAAAAAGGCTCAATGAAACTTTGAGAATAATTCTCTAAGGTTTCATCAACCTCCTTCAGAAGGGAAGGCAATTGATGTTAAGTGTAGGTAAAGCCAATGGCTGTTGTCTTATTACAAGCCACTGTATCACTTTGTGACATTATCAAACTCCAAATACTTGGAGTCCAACTGCACACAGCTTCTACCTGGCATTCACTCCCATCCTGAGTTTTAGTGATATTCCCGATTTTAGAAAAGTGGGTTAAGCCAACAAAAAACAGGTGTTTGGGAAAAAAAAAAAGTTATAAATTAAGATGTTTCTCTTAACATCTGCACCTTTTATGTTTTAGGACTACCTTCCATCTCTAATCAACTGTTTGGCCTAGCTAAGAATGAAATCATACACAAACAAATGAAGTCCGTTTTATCATTCAACTCATGTATGGCATTCTGATTGACACAGGAATATAGAGAAAGCACAGAAAAGCTATATAAGACTTGTGTTATTTGCAATAGTCTTTTATGTGAGTCAAAGCACAAAGTTCCAAGTACCCTCAAAAGGTCAGTAGTATTTAAAGCTATAAATTGAGCCCAGCAAATTACATTTCCTGATGCTGAGGAATCCTACAGGACTTTGAGAAATAATTCTTCCTGTAGCTAAGGTGAGAAGGGCTTATACCTGTTCTGCACAGTGCACAGAAAATTTACAATTTGCCATTTTAAAATTATTGCAGAAAAGAAGGAAGTATTATATTCCTTTATGTTTCTATCATCAAGAAAACATTAGTAGGAAAAAAAATAATCACCTTGAAAATCAGTCATAAAATCAAATAGAAAGAGAAGAGGTAGAAAAAAAACGCTATCCCTTCTGCCACTGGAAAATCATGAATGAGCAGGCTGTTAACTACATATTCTGCCCATTTACAGGACTTACCTTGTCAATTTAGGTGTCACTTAATATAACCCAAGTTTTTAAGAAAGGATTCAAAGCTTTCTTTTTTATTTCTAAATGTTTTAAAGGAGCCAGGAAAATAAACAACATATGTACTTTTGGTATCCAATCATTCAGAACTGAGAAATCAGACTTCCTTAATCATAGAACCACAGAACAGTTTGGGTTGGAAGGGACCCTGCAATGAGCAGGGATATCTTCAACTGGATCGGGTACTCAGAGCCCCATCCAACCTGATCGAGAATGTTTCCAAGGATGGGGCATCTACCACCTCTCTGGGTAACCAGTTCTGGTGTTTCACCACCCTCATTGTAAAACATTACTTCCTAACATGTAGTCTAAATCTACTCTCTTTTAGTTTAAAACTATTGCCCCTTGTCCCATGACAACAGGACACAGGCCTTCTTATAAGCCTCCTTTTAAGTACTGGAATTGCACTATAAGGTCTCCCCAGAGCCTTCTCTTCTCCAGGCTGAACAACCCCAACTCTCTCAGCCTGTTTTCACAGGTGAGGTGCTCCAGCCCTCTGATCATTTTTGTGGCTGTCTTCTGGACCTGCTCCAACAGGTCCATGCCTTTCCTGTGCCAAGGGCTCCAGAGCTGGACAAAGTACTCCAGGTGGGATCTCACCAGAGCAGAGTAAAGGGGGAGAATCATCTCCCTCAATGTGCTGGCTTGATTTAGTGCCCCAAGCCTTATCAGAAAAGCACACAACAGAAACAAGGCAATCAAACAGTGCCAGATGATTTTATAAAGCAGCCTGTAAACTTGGCATCTCAGTCAGCTGAGCAGAAATGAAATCACAGCCATTACTTGGGAAAAAAAAAAAATAATTGTACTCAGTCCTTATATGTCATTATCTATTTTATTCTAGCTACTAAGGACCTGTCTTAAGAAATTTTGATTGCAGGCCTAATACACACCAAGTCATCAAACTCAAAATGAAATGTCAACAGGTTTTCTTGATAGTCTGATTTGAAGGTTGCAAAACTGGAAAAATCAACTTTTAACACTGTATGCTAATATGGCAGAACAGTGGATTGATAAATCCTAACACTGGTACTTAAATCACCAAAGAGGATGAAAGACGAATTTAAAACTGTAAGTCCAATGTAAAAAATCAGTATCCATATCTGAATGTGACAGATACAGATGTCAGATACATATGATACAGAGAACCCAAATAAAGCAGATCTATAGATACGTTGTCTATGTACCTATATGCATTGTCATAATGATTTCACAATGCCAAATCTCAGAATATTCACATATGTGAAAAATAGTCATTATAGGAGAATCCAGTGGATTTCACATATTCTAGAAAGTCAGCAGCTCATACAGCAATTTCTTCAGGAGTGGATCTGTACTTTCTCAGGAAGACATGCCTTCTCTAAACTATTTCAGTTTGTCATTAAATGATAGCATAGCACTGTATTTTTATTGTTTTTTTCTTACAGCTTGAAGGCTTTTAAACGCATAGGCACAACTGTAACAGGGAACATTAGGAAGTCTAGCATCCTGTCTCCAACTATATTTAATAATGAATGCCTAGACCAGATCTCAAACACATGGTAAACATGGACTGTCATCTCTTCAGAACACTTAAGCCTACAGCACTTCTATTTCAACTTCTCTAATGTGAGCACCATGTATCAACCTATCTGATATGAACTGACACACTGAAGTGTATAAAAATACAAATACTTCCTAGTTCCTACCTTACTCACACTGATATTTCATTATCCCAATTTTGGGTTTTTACATCTCTGAGGAAGTTTTCAATAATTTGTTACAAAACAAGTCACCAAAACATTATTTTTCATTAGATCCTGTGCTGGTTGAGAAGGTACAACTCTTACAGCTGCCTCTTTTACACTCATTTTTACAAGGTTTTTTACTTTAATAATTCTGTTTGGAATGAAGCATATCCATAACAGATTATTTGCTCCCAAAAGGAACTACAGGAATAACAAAATTAAGTATGTGACAAAAGGTCTGAAAGTGGCAGTAGTAATTAGATTCCTCTCCTCTTAGGAGGAGATTTGAGATTTCCAACTAATTTTGCTTATTGAGAAGTTATTCATAGATTCAAGGTTTAGCACAGGAATCAGAAGCACTTTAAAGACCATCGTCTATTTCATGGCCATAACCTGACGCCAACTGGGGCAAAACCCAAGTATAGAGTGCTAGCTACACATCCCTCCACTGAAATCCTGGTTGTATTCTGGCAGAAGATGCCTCAAATATTGTCTAATGTAAGCAAGAGGGTCAATGTGACATTTCCCACAGAACCCTTCTTAGGAGGACTGCAGACCTAACAAGCAGAGAAGGCTGTCAACAGGGCAACGGAGGAAGAGAAAGACATTGAAGTCAGATTACTGCCCCATTTCTTTGCTATAATTTTACAGAAGAGATGGTGTATGCATTGCTCTAGCCAAACAGAACAAGACTGGAAGCAATGGAAATGTGTCTTAGGGACACCACGCACACTTGACCATGTCTAAGGAAATTCTGGTGCAGAAGGGAAAGGAAATCCAAACAGCTCTATACAAAAAGCTAAGAGTGTCAATGTCAGAGAAGCACTGAAAACAAAACAAAAAACCCCACCCAAAACAGGTAGCACAGTAAAAATGTAGAACTAAACTGAATTAAGGAGGAATCTGGAAACTTCAGGAGAACAAAATAAAGCATTTGTTTGCTCATTTACATTCAAAAGGCAAATATAAAACCAGGTGAAATTAATAAGCAAACATAAATTTAAAAAGATGCTGTACCTTCACACACTGGGCAGCACTCTCCTTCTGGCACATAGTACCTGTCGCAGTGTAGCTCACCACACTGGGCAGAGAAACAAATGGAGACTCCACCCTGGCATCGACAAAAGCGACAAGCATCCATTCGAAACATGTCTCCATCATAATATTCCATGCTGTTAAATATGCAAGTTGGCTTCACTTCTGAAAGGAGGAGGAGGAAAGATAATTTAATAATGTATTTTACAGATATTGATAAACAGGAAAAAGTTAAACTCATATTGCTACTGATAAAAACAGATGTAAAAGAGACAGCTGATTTTTCTTTCATTTTTTAAACTCAAACGCAATTACTTATTTTTAAGAATGCGGTATATTTTATTGTCTATTTCAACAATAGAAGACTCAAATGTTATTCAAAACTACTTTCAGAACAATTATTTGCAATTAAAAGTCTCCGCTTTAAATGGAAATACTGAAGGAGGATGAAGGCACTGGTATTTCTTCATGGGTGTTAAATGTTTTTCATTCTGGATGATCCAGAAGCTGCATCAAATTTCATCAAATGAAGCAACAGATTTTTCTATTTTAAGACAGATTTTTATGTTTCTTAAGTGTAACCTTCCTTTCTGCAGAATTCTGTACACAGGTGGATAAATTACAATAAGGCTGTCCAATCGTTAGGGATATGGTTAAGAAGAACCCAACAAACATTATGTAACTGCATGATCTGTTATGCAGAACTCTACTCAAGCAACCTGAAGCTGTACTATTAGTCAACTCACATCTATACACCCCCACCCCCTACCTCGAAAATAATCTCAGTTCTAGTAAATATTTAAGTGGTCACTTTAGTGTTTCAAAAACACAAGAGCACGATTTCTTGTATGCCTCCATCTACAGCAGACCCTAACATATAATTAGATCCAAAATTCACGGGAAACTAAAAGCTTCTGAAAATTCCAAAGTATTTTGGGAAGGGCATTGCCTATTTACTTCCATAACATTAAAAAAAGATGCTAACTAAAACAGCGAAAGGGTTTGCAGATTTAACTACCATTTATTTATATATTTATCCATCTTTTTATTTATTATACTGAAGAGGTTTCGTTCTGGATTATGAAAGAGATCCACACATCATGAATACATCATAAGGTCTCCTTATGGACCTTGCCATTACCCCATACATACAAACTTTCCTTCACCTCTACCATCTATTGCCAGTAGACTGCAACTGGCATACTCAGAACACCCACCCCAATCCTCTTACTTTTGAGGGCTAAAAACCTTTCAACTGAGATACTCTTGACAATGATATAGGTTTTCTTTCAAGCTCTAAAGCATTTCAGGGACTCCAGTATTTCTTTCCACACACACTTATATTGAACTCCAGCCTCTAGTCTTTTAATAGGATTATAAAACATTAGAGTTGAAACTTGGAAGTATCGTGAGCAGTGTTTGATTTCATATGCCTGTTCTGCCTTCAAGGCATAATGTAGAAAGCAGCAAAAAAAAAAAAAAAAAAAAAAA
>VXBJ01000045.1:378679-399594 GCA_013400055.1 Nycticryphes semicollaris
AAAAAATAGTAAGAGGAGGAAATACCACTGCGTCCCGGAAAACAGCTATGACCTCATTAGAAAGCAATTCACATAAACAAACACTTGAGAAATAGTTCAAGTTTATGTAGCTCAAGCTGTTAGTTTAAAAACCTTCTCAAAAAAGGAAAAAGTGCCAACAACTCAAAAGGCCTTTAATCCATTTGTTTCTAACTCTACTGCTTTGATTGCGGTTTTCAAGATTTTTACTGATTTTTTTCCTCCCTCTCAAATATTAGATATGAATTCCTGCCTACTTAGAAGTAGAAGCATCGTCTTCCATGAATTACCATTCATTTTTGGAATGTCCAAACAAGGCCAAGCAAGTAACTGTAAATCCTGCAAGGAAAAAGTATGTTTTATTCCTACAATGAAAACCACCATAGAATTTCACTATATGTGTATTTTTACCATCCAGATTTATGGTAGCGTATACATTCATACTAAACTATTGACCTATGCCTATACATCGAGCTATGAGACAAGGATTACTTTTGTTAGAGCCGTATGTAAGACTGCAGTCTTAAGACTCAATCAAGCAAAAACAAGTATGAAATGAAGAACTCCAGATACTCATAAAGTGGAAGCCTAACGAAAGAGTGAGCACCGTGCTGTGTAATTGTAATGATGCATTTCTTCCATCACAATAGGCTGCAAGATTCTCTCAGTTCTCTCTTTTTTTTTTAAAAAAATAGTGCTAATTTTCTTGCCTTACTGATCTACCTATGGCAGCCACAAAGGAGTCAAAGAACATAAAGCTAATATTAAATAAATGCATCTTTACCTAAGGGCTGGTAACCATTAATTAATTGTTCTACCAATAAAGACAATACTACAGGTAGAATGTACAGCTAAGTACCAAAACCCCAAATTCTTTTTTTTTTTTTTTTTTTTCACAATGAAAAAGTGGGCATGAGACAGACACACAGGCCATGGATTCATGAACATGAATTTAATGTCTGCCAGCTGTCAGGTAGCCCAGTAATATAAGATTGACTCAGACCAAGCACAGACATACAATTGCCCATATCTAAAAGGAGCCAGGACAGAGGGGATGGTACCCAGAACAATACTGGGTTTATACTGTCTGTGGAAGGCCAGGTGATACCACATCTCTGCTCCTATATGAAGTTAAGCATGACTAAGAGACTTGATTTGGCATTAATGTTCCTGCCATAGAGTTAAATGAGAAATAGCTCTGGTACAAATTTAGTTCTATAGATCCCACAGCGACAGCCTTTTTGTTCCGGGGGCGAGAGGCCTAAAAGTCAATGTTGCAGCAAGCCTCGCACTACACAGCCACAAACTGTGATTATTTCTCAAGACCTTTATCTCCACCCCGAACTGCAAACAGACACAAACCATTTTATCCCATCATCTTTCTAAGGTATTTCACCGTACGCTTTTAGATTTCATTAAATACAGTTCTACTAGCTGAACTCTCTGTTGTGAATTCTGCAGTTTCCCAATACTTGTCTTACACTTTAATTAGAATCATGGAACAGCTCAGAAAAACATGCAGGTTTGGCGATCCGTCCCTTGCAAGGCAGCAATTCTGCACATGGTTATGCCAAGCGCATGAGATTCTTCAGGCATCAGCTGTCTGTAGGCAAGTTTGGGCATTTTCTTTTGTACTATCAGAAATTCCAGTCCTCCTGAAATGGAAGCGAGACTCAAAGCAAGTTTCTGTTGTTTAAAAGATTAAAAGGTTCGTGATTCCAGCAGTTTGGATGTCCCTTCAGCATACAGATGTAATTGTTCCAGACTTTTAGAAGGAACTGGGGCAAGTGCTGTGAACTTGTGATTAAATGAAAGGGAAGGAAACTGATAAACTTGAATCCTGAGTCCGTACAAACAAAATACAGAAAAGCCTTCTGTTCTTCAAAAGCTGAGCTGACAGGGAACTAAAAAAAGAAAAGGATACGTTTCATTGGAATTAGCCCATAGCAATGTTAAAGGACAACACACCGTATGCTTTTGTTTCCTTGTAAATGTATAAACAACAAGCTAGGTAAAGACAAATAAAAATGGTGTTCTTACTCTTCAGGTTATACTGCTTATGCAGTGTATTTCGTACTAGCATAAGTGCAGGAAAATTCTGAGAGCCCTTTTGTCCTGCATCTTGTAAAAAGGTCATCCAGAAACAGAGATCAAAACGAAAACAAACCTGTAACTATTATTTGTAAATCAATGATAATTATTTATGCATTTGTTTATACAATTATTTATATGTACTTGCACAGCTTAAAGGAAAGCAACATTATTTTGTGGTGCTTGGCGATCTGTAAAAGATATAAAATATACACAGGATGCTGAGGAAAATAAAATTCAGCAATTCACCTTGAAAACAAAATGGAAATAATAAATTTTTTTATAGTACGATTTCTAGAAACCACTTTTACATCCAGGTGCCACAACCTGTATACAGTGCTGACTTCCACAAAATCCTAAAACTTTGTGTCCACCTCAGCAGCAGGACCCATTCCAGTAATCTTTAAGCAGCCTCTTGTGTAGGTTGCTATATGTATATACCAGTCTGTGAGGTGTTCCCCATAGAGGCAAAAGACATTTCCAAGTCACTGTATTGTGTGGAAGGTGCATCATGGAAAAGAGCAGGGAAAGATCCCTCAACAGAATCAGCTCTACCTGGTACATCCCTGGATTAATCTTTCCTTTAAAACCACCATATGTATGGATATATGACATACCATCAGTTCACAGAATCTAGCATCTCGCTTTTCATTAGCTGATATGAATCAAGGAAGTGGGTTTAACTTTGTCCTTATGCTGTTTAAAGCTCAGCCTCTACCACCCATTGATCAATGCTCCCACTCATAGTGAATCACTGTAAAAGCTCTGAGTTTGGTTTCACATCCAGGTGTGGTCCTGAAAATTGCTGCCCCTCCTCTTTTATGCATTTACATTTTATTTATTTAGATTTTATTTATATGCATCTACAGACTGAATATTTTTACCAGGAATTTTGGGCTGAGTGGCTTTCAGTTTTCTGCATTTTCCTTTTTCCTCCTGTTTCAAATGTAACTGGTAATGACTTTCATTGTTTCAGATACATTTCCCTGTTTGAGTGAGGATAATCGAGGTTCAGAGGATCTAAAACATTTGACCTGGTTTGGCAGACCGACCTGCTTTTTTACGTATTAGACCAAATTCTCACACTGCTGTCACTGATAATTAGCCATAATTTTCAAATACAGTTCAAAAGTTCTCACTGAAGTAAAAACAAGCAAACCCAAAACCCAAACCCAGCCCCACAACCATAAATCTACCTTTTGGCATGAGATTATCTTCCTTTAATATTAATCTCCCTTTTATAATTTACCAAGCAGTTTGTTCTCTTTTACTGCTTGCAAGCTGCATTTTACATCTTGTTATTTTTAAGCAGGCCTCTATTTAAAATCCACCACAAAATTCTGCAGTTTTGGATGCCCAGTGAGAAATATGCAGTAATATTTAATCAGGACTATATTCATTCTGCTGGGACAGATACTGTTACTTTGGTCAAATCCTTATTTCTTACGAGCACATAGAAAATATGTTTAATGAATGCGTAACATAAGTTCTATCAGGATTACTGCAATAAATAATGGGAACTCTGTGGTAAATAGCCAGTATCTGTGTGGTGTTTCACTTAGACTCCAGTCTTCCTTCTTTAGTGAAGATTTTTCTCGCTGACCCGATATTCTCCATCATATCCCTTTAGTACTCATTGATGCTCCATTTAGAAACAGGTGATTCTTTTTTCACTTTAGAAACAGTGGTATCACCTTTATCCTTTTCCACACCATGAACTTAATAATGAAATTGCAATTGCTGCGCGGAGTAAGTGCATCAACAGGTGACAAGAAGTGTGATTAAAGAGGGATTTTAATCTCTCTTCCAATGCAGTACCACTGTATAGAAACACAAGCGTGAAGAGAGCCAGTAGGCAGAGAGAAAAGAGAAATGCCTCATTTATGTCTGGTATCTTCTCAAGTGAGGAAAAGAAATTACAGAAGTGATTATAAACTACAGGTTATGTGTCACATCAGGTGATGATTTAGGAGATCATTTACATACCACTAAGTGATCATCAGTACAGCCTGAAACTGCAGTACAGAAAAGGTTATGCTCTTAAGTCCCAGGGGAAGTTGTCAGCCTTTCTGCCCTGGATCAATGCCAATTATTTTCATGCATGCATCAGGTGGTCCCATTTTCAATGGACAGGGCAATGAAAGCCCACACCTCACCACTAGGGGAAAGAAATGTGAAGAGGGGCTCCAAAGCCACTCCTGTCAAGGCTGCAGGCTCAGATCACAGCTCATATGTGGCTGTGGCAGCAAGAAGCCAGGTCCCCTTGACCTTCGACCACATGGATACATTCACAAGGGCCACTCTCACACACGCAATTTACCATGTTTCATAAAGCAATCAGAGACCCTTTTAAAGTAGTGCCTGTATTCATGTAAACTTACTGACAAGTGGAAGCTCTGACTGAGGGAAGGAAGCAGCTGCAGGATGCTTGGTAATTGCTCTCTCAAATTTCTAAGGCACAGCTCACAGATAGTATGTGCTTTAGTGCAACTTACATTCAGGAGACCCGTGCATCAATATCTCATTAGAGAACAGGCAAGTTCGGATACTCTCTTGTTTCCAATCACTTCCCCTCCTGCTACACATGCAGCTTTCAATCTCTTCAGATTCACTTGTTGATGCTTGTAACTTAATGCTGAATCAGTTTTTCTCCTTACAAGTTCTCCCATGGGAAAAGGCAGCACACCAGGATTAGTAAACAAAAGTCCTGGTGAGTAATATATTTTGAGTGAATCAGAAGCAGCTTTGAATTAAATTCTGCAAAACGCAGGATTTTGGGAAGGACTGTATCTTGGGCATCTCTTGCTCAGTATCATATCAGATACTCCCAAGTCCTCAGAAAAGGACCTGGGAGTGTTAGTGGACAGCCGGCTAAACATGAGCCAGCAGTGTGCCCAGGTGGCCAAGAAGGCCAACAGCATCCTGGCTTGTATCAGGAACAGTGTGGCCAGCAGGAGTAGGGAAGTCATCGTGCCTCTGTACTCGGCACTGGTGAGGCCTCACCTCGAGTACTGTGTTCAGTTCTGGGCCCCTCACTACAGGAAGGACATTGAAGTGCTGGAGCGTGTCCAGAGGAGAGCCACCAAGCTNACAGGCAAGTTTGGATACTCTCTTGTTTCCAATCACTTCCCCTCCTGCTACACATGCAGCTTTCAATCTCTTCAGATTCACTTGTTGATGCTTGTAACTTAATGCTGAATCAGTTTTTCTCCTTACAAGTTCTCCCATGGGAAAAGGCAGCACACCAGGATTAGTAAACAAAAGTCCTGGTGAGTAATATATTTTGAGTGAATCAGAAGCAGCTTTGAATTAAATTCTGCAAAACGCAGGATTTTGGGAAGGACTGTATCTTGGGCATCTCTTGCTCAGTATCATATACTCATCACATCATATCTCAATATGATATACTATCTAGTATTCTCTAGACAGAAAGCAGATTTCAGATAAGTGCAAGTAGGGAAACTTCATGGCAATTGGAATAATCTACCTGTAAACAAAACACTATACGCTCTTTCACTGAGACGTGCACTCTGTTACAGTGCACTGGAAGCATGCAATAGGCACAACCTCATTTTCATATATTAAGATGAAATGATTTGCTACAGATTTCCCATGCTGCCTTATTTGCTCTGCATCTACCTCACACATTTCAGGAACAAGTACATTTGACTATGGATGTAGCTCTTCCCTGAAAACTTCACTACTGAACACCACTATACTAATTTCTTATTCCCATATGCAACAAGCAGGGTTACAGAATGATTTTATTTACAAAGACGCTTTTCAGTATGTGCCTTAAAATTGACGTTTTTAATTGACTGACCTTTGGGACAAGAACCATATTCTAACAACAGTAATACTTATGTTAATTGTAATGACGAATTCTTTTAACCACAGCAGTGTTTTCGAAAGAAAAATATTGCGTCTCGAGTTATTATAACATTAACATATAACATTATTATGTAAAATACTCTGATCTCTGCATAGTTTCATGATTATTAAAGCACCATACAACTATTAGGAACATCAGTACTCTGTACTAAATTTTTTCTTTGTCACCAAGAGAAAGTTGTTCTTGGCACTTTCTCCATCATTTCCTGTACAAAAAAAATATTCAAAAAGAAGCTCAACCTACACAATGACTGAACAGCCACAGCCTGTAGGTACTTAACAACAAAATCCCAATTAAATTGAAATGTCAAGATGCAAATGTTATGTTGGTGCTCAATGATGTTTATATAACAAACTGAGAAACAGTTAATTACACATGATGGGAACCTTAAGGTCACACCCAATACAAACTTGAAGCATGAAAATACTCATTAGTGTATTGACTTACTGCTGTACTTCTAACAGGAACAACAGCTCCACAATCTGCAAAGAGTAACTACTGTAGAAGTTTCTCTCACCACAGATAAGCTACTTTGAGACAGTGTGTGCTGGTAACAAAGACAACAACTGAAAATTTACAGATATATCATAGAGCTTCTAAATCAGTTTTGCATTAAAACCCAGAAAAACATTTACAAAATAATGACTAATCTGTTCCCAAAATGCTGACAGACAGCAAAGAGAGCATACTACAGAGTCTCTACACACCACGTATTTTGCTGCCCTTATTCATTAACTACACCCTCAACATCAGCCAACGCTGTTGTGCAACCGGAGCAGATCTCTTTCCAATGCAGTAAAGGCAGCCTCCTCATACTCCCCCTGAACATTTAACTCTGCATCTATCATGTTAGCACATACTTGCATTACATACTGCAGAAGGGTGACCTGCTTTAACACTCTGCACATCGTTACTGTTACCTAAATACAGAATTTAGTTACCCCGTAACACATAACATGGATTTTTTTTCAGTCTCCATACACGTATTTATAGCGGATGTACTTATTTTAAGGTAACTCAGATGACCAGTATTATTCCTGACTGCTCTCCCTACCCACCGAATTATTTAATTCTAACATTAAATAGATATTGTAACAGCAGGAAAACTACACTAATGTGACATCTTTTTTATTCCATCCTCTTGCCTGTTTTCAGAGACTTTCAAACACAGGTAACTAACGGAACTCACGGTACCACTGATTACACAACTTCCCCACATGCCATCTATAAAGCTGTTAACTTCCATTTGATTTAAAAGCACTCTTTGAAAAGACATCTAATCCTAATTGGAAAGGATGAAGATAGGGAATTCAGCATCTTCCCAGCAGTTTGTGCCAACAGCTAACCACCCTCACTGATGAGAACAGCACGTCCTAGATCTTACAGATTTGGCTCATGTTACTTTGATAATTTTTTTAATGAAGTGAAGAAATTGATCTAAGCCTATCACTGTAAGATATTTCTTCCATCTGTCACTGATATCTACTATATCTCTTCTGCACTTGTTAGTATTTCAAGACCCTTCTAAAAACCAGAACTGCATATTATCCTCAACTATTATTCTCACAAACAACATGCCCCCCTCCTCTTCACTTTAAGCTGACAGAAATAATGGTAGAAATTAGACATATATGAAAATATATTTTTTTTACCAGTTTGTCATTTCAGTACACATTTATCTAGCAAGTTCTTACCAGAATTAGTGTTCTCATTTCTGAGCATGCAACCTTTCAAGAGTATTTTTCCCTTTTTATCTACCAATAGTCAAATGTCTCTCTTCCTAGCTCACCAAATACGGTATATATGCTGTTCTACATACATAGCATAGAGCAGTCCTGAGATGTAGTCACTTGCATAACACATTCAAGGTTTTTAAACATTTTCTACATATTTACATCGGGAAGCAAAGAATATGCATCAGTCTATTCTTACATTGACTTATGATTTCCAAAGGTTGTACATTCCTATCAAAAATTTACTTTTAAAATGTTTCTTAAGGCAACTCCCATAAACAGCATGATTCTGTTTACAGTACTGCAACAAGCGGTTGCAGTGCTTCACAAAAATTTGACTTCTAAAAGGACTCCAACGTTTGCAAGGGAGTACCGGAAACACACGCAGTGAGGGAGTCTTGCTAAAACTGTAATTCTGTGGGTCACAGGAAAGAGAGCTTTAGAACTTAAAGAAACATGACAGCTTACAAACGACATTTTCCCACTTAAGTATCTTCAGTAAAACTTCCAGTTCCCTCCTACTGAATGAGCTTCAAGAAAAGTATTTCTCTTAGATCTTGACAACATGGTAAAAATAACCAAATGCCTTGGATCTCCCATAGACAGATAAAATCCTCCTCTCTACGTGCAAGAGAAAACATCACATACCATTGACACATTCAAAGACATCACAGCACTTGCCAGGTGTTCCATCTCCACGTGAGACTATCTGAGGGACGGAGCCTGCCTCGCACATGGGGAAACCACATAAACCAGAGAGACACTCGCATCTGAAACCAAAGAACAGTGAGTAAAACCCCATAAATAAATGAAGCAACATATAACGGGAAAGAGTAAGCAAGAGGAAAATGGAAAGCCAGAGCACAAGTTCCAGCATTAGCATATGCATATCTTAGAATCATTTCTTATTAACCCAACAGCCAAGACCGCTTATAAACCTGAAGTTTGGTTTTGTTTTTTTAACCATCTAAACTCGGTTTGCTGGTCAAGCAAAGAACTTGGTACTGTGCAACACCAACACTTCCCTAGTGCTATATGTAATAATGTAGAAAAATGTAGTTTCAGATTGTTTGAAAATAATTGCATTCTCCAGACTTGCAAAGTTAGGCTTCTCCTCCAATTCTCTCTGAAAAATCAAAATTGGTGAAGCAGTAAGAGCAGTAACTGCACCCATTCATCAGAGTAGTGTTCTAAAGTTCTCTTTAGCAAACCATATCATACCCAGTTTTATATAGGGGACAATTAAAGAGAAAGGAAGACCATACAGAATCATTAAATCTAAGCCAAATGAAAATAACTGCAGGTTCTTTTTTGGTTTTTGATGATGCTGACGTCAGTTTGTGGAGAGGCCATTGATTACATGAGATGCCAAATAATGTAGCAGGCTAGGTATATTAAACACTGTGGTTAGTTTTAGAGATTGGATCATTCTGAATAGAATATTTTCTCCATGTAAGTAGTATTTCTTTGCTTATTTAAGAAAACAGCCTAAAGAACTAGAAGACATAAAATGTAGATAAACAACAGCTAGGTTTGTTTCCAGATTCTTTGCTTTATGATTAACATAATAGTTTAAAAGTCAAACACTCAAGAGTTTTGATACATTTACATTTAAAAGAATTGCCCTGGACAATGGGCACAGTATAGGCATAAGCAACAGTTATTCAATAAAATGCAATATAAACTGAACAAAGAGAAATATGCAAATATCATAGCTGAGAAATTTCATGGAATAGCATTTAAATTTTTCAACTGCAAATCACACTTTATTATTTTTCTTTGGTAAAAAAACCCATGTAGACTAATTTAGCATATCAAAAACACACATGAATTTCAAAAGTAAACAAAGAACTCAGCAGAAGATCCTGTAATTAAGAGTTACAGAAATGAAAATAAGAACTCTGCTTGTTAATAGTTGTGTCAAATATTTTAAGTATTCCCAGACAGCCCCCACATTAAGCCACTCATTAGTAAGAAGCACCATCAGCATTTAATGTGTTTGCTTATTTCTTTATGCTTAAAAAGCAGTAAGTTGGTTCTCCTCTACCATGCATGTCTCCTTAATTGCCCAAAAGCCATTTAATCTCAGATCAGTGTTCAATGAATGAGGAAGAGCCCCCTCTCGGGGTTTTAATATCTCTCCCTTTAATCTTAGTGTTACTTAACATTGTTATATTCTGCACTGTAAGGTATTACTCAAAAGGAAGTTTGCAAGAAGTCAAGTCAAGGAATCTCACAGAACCTTTATTGTACTATCTGAAAAGGATTCTTAAAATATTGCATTATAGCAGCGTGTTACTACAAAGGGATGAATCATTGAAAAACCAGTATTAATTATATCACTTTTCACAAATAATGTTAAATGTCACGATAAAGTGAAGTAATTTAACTCTAGGTGCACGTATGTACTACAGTATAGTGACAGTTTAAAACCAGGCATGTCAAGGAATTTTTTTTTTTAATATTGTGCTTACCATAAGAGTAAAGGATAATAAACTAAACCAACAAAAAATTTATGGTACAGGAACCAGAGTTTCATTTGGCATACCTTTGCTTTTGACATTTTCTTCTCAACTTATTTGTAGATACCAAAAAAAGAAGGGATCTAATTATTCTCTTTACTGTATGCCCCCTTTCAGAGAGGTAGAAGTTAAAAAAGCATTACGGCTTCCACTACATGGGATCAAAAACCCAAAGGATTTGTGATAGCAGCTTCCCTTTTAAGATGACTCTGTAAGTAATCTTACAGAATTCTGTACTAATATCTTGCTTTTTGCTCCCTGATAAGAGAAAGATAGATGGGGGAGTGGGGAGAAGAACAATTAGTGCTGTCAGGTTCAAGGAATTTGTACTGTAACCCATATAACAGATATTGCTTTGGAAGATGCTTTTCCCTTGGGAGAAGAATGAAACACAGAAATAAATGCCTATATATTACTAAAGAAGAAAGTCTCTTAAAACATAAGTAACAGAAAAAAAAAAAAAGTACAAGCATAAGCTGAAAGTGGTATTAAAGCCTAAACAGAAATACTACGTTTCACTTCATCCACCCTATATTTAACATCCAGATAACCTCTCAGAAAATAGTTAGATCAAACTTCCTGAAAAATCACATCTTTTGCAGAGAAAATGGCACACATGATGGAACTACAGTTGTGGACCTTGATCTTCCAAGTCTTATGAACTGAAATTACCACTCTTATCTTTGCTGCCTTCACAATGAACTTTTGCAGACACATCTGTATCTTCTCTATTCTTTGCCTTATTCATTACCACTGATGCTTTAAGTTGAAGGAGAAGATTAAATGATTAAATTAATAACTTGTACTTTTCCCCTCTTGTTTTCGTCCCACTCAACTGCTTTAAAAAAAAAAAAAAACAAAACCAAAAACCAAATACAAACACAAACCAAACAAAACCCCAAACCTAAACAACAAAAAAAAAATACCAATCACCAGATTAAATAACTTAAGATAGGACAATGTTCGAGGAGAAGGGTTGAAAAAGATGGGTGGAAGCCAATGTTCCTTTCTGCAGAAAACACTCCCTTCCATTCAGAGTAATCAAAGCTTCACATACTCAATTCACAGTGTAAGCAAACAAAACCCCACCCTCCAAAATTTTACAAATTAACTTCCCATTTGGGTAAAAAATAATCCACGCGTAGGAGAATGTCAAAGTAGCAAATGGTCTCAGATGGACTTTTAAATAGTCTGCATTCTTTTCAGCCAGCTCTGCTAGGAAAACCTTTGACCATCGTCCAGGCTATTAGCATGGAAAACATTGTTTTGGAGACAGAAGTCTTTCAGGAAGAAACCCAAGGAATTCTGGTAGCAAGGCACGGCTATCACACTGCCAAAACAACAACATCTGGAAATTCGGAATAAGTGATCCCATTCTCAGTAAGTGAGCAAAATGAGCTTTATAGTACTAGATTTTTCTGAAGTGCCTTTTGGAGCAGCGGGATAGATGGAAGAGAAGTCGCAGCCCAGCTCCGTGCTCTCTCACAGGCAGGCTGTGTGCATTTCAGCCTTGGTATTCAGCACAGGGTTTGAAGGAGTTTAGCAGGCGAGACTGTGATAAGCCTGTTGACAGGGGCCACAGTACCTCTCAAAGTAATTTCTATAAAATTTAGCTGTTCAGACAACTTTATATGTCACCTCTCTTCACACAGCCTNCAGAACGTTGCTTCTGAGCTACTCCCTGTATAACTGCATCTTGCCGAAGGAAAACCAACACAACAGAAGTTACCACAGGAAAACCTTCCCAGAGAGAAGACAACTTTATATGTCACCTCTCTTCACACAGCCTGCACCAACACCGCTGCAACATCAAATAGCACAATGGCATCCAAAAGTTCCAAGATTAAAGTGAGGTGAGTACTTGAGGTACCAAGAAGTTGGCACTCATTATCTGCCCCCCACACACCTCATTAGCAAAGGGTCTAAAGAAGCATGTTTCCTGGGATATTATACCATAACAGCACTCAAGTCAAGAAGAACATATCCTTTTAATAAGGATGAACAATCCTGTAAGAGAGTACAATGTCCCCTAACAAAATAGCCTGGAAAATAAAAATAACAGGAGAATCAAACAGTCATGCAAGAGACTTCATGGAGTGCATCCTAATAAAGGTGGTGGGATAGCTTGAGGGAACTAAGAATTCCATGTAAGAAGTCAGCTGTACTGAAATTTTAAAAGTACAGAATCAGCCTGACTGGTAAAAAGAATCGTCTCTAGCTCTTCAGGTTAAAAAAAAGAAAAGAAAAAAAAGTAATAACACAAATAATCCTAGAAATTTCAACAACTAAGCAAGGGAAATTTCAATATATAAAGAACCAGAAACAAGACTATGCTCATTAATCAATGCTTTACAGACTAAGGAAGGTAACTGCTTCAGTTAATATGAAAGAACCGATTTTTAATTTCAAAGTTCTTCAAAACAGAAATAATTTCATCACTTGTTTTTTTTTTATATATTTGAAGGAGTTTTGTTTGGTTTTTGATGTTGTTGGGTTTTTGCCTTTATATCATCATTTTCCTTTTTTCCTTTATGTTACCAAAAGTACGAAAAGGAAAAGGAAGAATAAGAAGAAAAATAAATCAAACAGAATACTTGTAAATGACAATTTTTATTTAAAATCTAATTATCTTGGTTCATTTAGTTCTGTTATTAAACAGATGAAAAGAAAGAAGGGCTTGGTTAGCCTCAGAAAAGCTGTTTTGATAGTACGATCAAAAGAGTTCTCAGGCACAATGCATAATGGCTATAAAAATAAGAACAGCCCCCCCCCAGAAAAAAGATTTAGCACCAGTGAATAGGAAGGTTGGGGCGGGGGTGTGTTGAAGAGAGGGATATTTATATTGAGGATCAAACCAAAATTAAGTCTTGAGCGCTAAGACTAGAGAAAAGCATTCCTGAAACATACATCACATTCCTTTGGAGATTTTATCACAGTCCTTTTTTTCCTTGAAGGAATCTAATACAATTTGCATTAACATTATTAGCACTTATGTTACCTAAATGTAGTAGAGAAAACTCCCACAGATCTGTTAATATAAACACATAAGGATACTGTATAAGAAGGCATTTTCGGAACAGAACGTCCAGCATTATCCAAGCTTCATGAAATTCTGGCAATGAAAAGAGTCAATGCAATACCCTCTCTATCATCAAGCATAAAAGTATAAGAGCTGATGATACAGCAAAATGAAATATTAACATAATGTCATGAAGTCAGCAAAGGATCATGTCCATATTACTTACACTTGAAGCCACAACACGAGTTAAGCAGGCAAGATAATGTTTTAAACTGTTCAAACCACAGCTTCAGGAATCAACCAAATGCTACTCTTAAAAAGAAATAATTCCAGTCCTATATGGAAAGCGACAGTGCAGGCAAAGGCAAAGCCATTGGAACCCCTTCATCCAAGAACATCAGCTAGAATTTCTTCAGATATACAGACTGAAGAGTTTTTGCCCACAAGTTCCAGGTCACTGTTGTATAAACTTTGCACTTTCCATTTTAAAGATATGATTAAGTCAGTAATAAAAACCACTCCCTTTTCCTGGAAAGCTTTTAGTATTTTATTTTGGACATCAGCAATAAACCTGTAGAAACACATGGCAGAACTGTGGAAGTTGCATCTAACACTTATCAGACTGTTTCCAAATGCTCAGAAGATTTGTATCACCCATATATGAACTACATGACTCATATGGAAGTTCTTCCTATTCTAATTCTCCAGGAGATTTACGTATTTAGAAATTAAAGCTAGTGTGCTCCCTAGCAAGAATTCCTGTCTAAACTTCTGGATGTTGTTACAAACAGATACCAAATAAAATACTGCATTTTTCCATGAGTATAGTGATCTTTATACACAGGGGGCATTTAAATATTACGAAAGGCAACTATCTAGCTTTTAATTAAAGATACTATGAAAGGGAATGGGGTCTGTGCATCTTTTGCGTATTAGGTTAGGAAATAGGAAACAGATGCTAAGCAAACGACAAAGTCATAGAGTCAGCATTCACATCAACTAGATTACCATCTTTTCAAGGCTTATTAGAATCCAAAGAGTTCATTTGATGAAAAGACTCTATTTCAGCCTTTGAATAATGTTAAATCAACTGGTATGTTTCCCAGAGGGATGAGATGGGAAAAGAAGACAGTCACAAAAGAATAATGCCATGGACCCAGTAGGCATAGAACCACTGGCCAATTACACTGATTTTTTCAAGTACACTGGTACATGTATAGACCCTTTTGAATTCACACAATATAAACCAGTCAACTCTGCATTTTTCCCATATTTTCCCCGTACCAGCTTATGGTTTTCTCTGTTAAAGATCTCTTTGTTTGTAATCTCCATGAACCTCAGTAACTTGTTCGTTAGGTTTATCAGCCTCACCCTTCATAATATAACAAACATTTCAAAATCAAAATACAAGACATTAGTTAAGGTGTTTGACAAATGTTAGTTGTATGTTATTATAAGAATCTATTTGTTTTCTTATCTCACTACTTTTTAATCCTGATCCTCTTACAAAACCCCAATTTCATAAGGACTACAGGTCAAAAATCACTTACCAATAATAGTTTCATAATTCACTAACTTTAATATATCTGTAACTCCAAACTTTCTTACTGCTGAATGACATACCTCCCCCAAACTAAGCCACTAAGGACTCAATGTTAAGTAAAACAAAAAAACCAAAGCAACAATAAAAGCAGCAAAAAACCGCCACCAACCATCCCAAACCACATTTTTTAATTTATCTGATTGTTCAATTTGATGTCCACTCTTTCTTCCTTGAAAGAAAAAAACCAACCCAATAATTGTAGAATCGTTAGAGTTAGAAGGGACCTTAAATATCAAGTTCCAACACCTCCCACTAGAGCAGGTTGCTCAAAGCCCCATCCAGCCTGGCCTTAAACACTTTCAGGGATGGAGCATCCACAGCTTCCCTGGGCAACCCGTGCCAGTGCCTCACCACCCTCACAGTAAAGAATTTCTTACTGGTATCTAATCTAAATCTCTCCTCTTCTAATTTAAAGCCATTACCCCTTGTCCTGTCACCACAGTTCCTGGCAAAGAGTCCCTCTCCAGCTCTCCTGTAGGCTCCCTTCAGATACTCGAAGGCTGCTATTAGTTCTCCCCAGAGCCTTCCCCTCTCCAGGCTGAACAAGCCCAGCTCCCTCAGCCAGTTTTCAAAGGAGAGGTGCTCCATCCCTCTGATCAACTTTGTGGCCCTCCACTGGACCCATTCCAACAGTTCCATGTCCTTTTCTGACAGGACAAGGGGCAATGGGTTTAAACTGAAGAAAAGCAGATTTAGACTGGATATTAGGAATAAGTTCTTTAAATGAGGGCAGTGGAGCACTGGAACAGGTTGCCCAGGGAGGTGGTTGAGGCCCCTTCCCTGGAGATATTCAAGGGGAGGCTCGATGAGGCCCTGGGCAACCTGGTCTAGTTGGGGGTGTCCCTGCTGACTGTGGGGGGGTTGGACTAGATGACCAGATGATTCTATCATTCTACGTTGAGCACTCCAGAGCTGAACAGAGTACTCCAGGTGGGGTCTCACGAGTGCAGAGTAGAGGGGCAGAATCACCCCCTGTGACCTGCTAGCCACGTTTCTTTTGATGCAGCCCAGGATGCTCTTGGTTTTTTGGGCTGCCAGTGTATACAGCTGGCTCATGCTGAGCTTCTCATCCACCATCACTCCCAAGTTCTTCTCCTCAGGGCTGCATTATTCTATGCTTACTGTTTCCATGCCATTCGTGGCATGTAACACCTTTCACATACTCCTGATGGCAATTTGGTACAAGCTTAGGAAGGAAAAATTGACTAAGACTCTGTCTCAGAACTGTTCCATGGTGCTTTCATATAAGGCATGCCAAAAGCAAACTGTATGGAAGATGTAAATATGACCTTCCTAAAAATGGGACAAACCATTACATGACCATTTAGCTTCTGAATTTAATCCCTTATGGATTGGATTTAAAAATTAGGCCATAAGATTGCTCCAAAACCACAGTTTTTCTGAAACCAAACAATTCCAATTAATGAAACCTGTAACACTTTCCTAGAAATACTATTCTTGACATTCCACCAATGACATTTCAAGGGCGAGTAGTGAGAAGATACTTATTCTTGTAAAAATGTCCACAACCTTCAGTCCCACTTTTAAAATATTAAGTAATTTAAGAAGGAACAAAGGAAGCAGCGATTTGTGGCTACTGAAGGCTGACACAATGTTTCCTGCTATTTTCTAGAGGAAACAACTTCAAACTCTTTTGATATAACCTCAATAACAATAGTATCATTTGCTCTGAGTACTGTTGGAAACTGCTTGGAAATTCTAATGCCTACTTCCCTTCTAAAATGCAAACATCCAAATTATAAATCTACTGCTTCGTTATGTATATGGGTTTGTACAGTTTGAGTTGGAAGACAACTGTCATTGATCTCTGTGATATAAACAGAAATTTGCCTGTTCAAGTCAGAAATTATTCTGAACTAAATCACCTATTCAATTTCCACGAAAGCTAATACGTCACTAAGTAGAAGAAATGGAACAAAATAATGTGGGAAGTCTTGAGGGGAGAAAGGAGAGCAATATTTAGTTCAATCAGGATATACACTAATTCTCAGACTGACAAGTGAAAACAAAAACTTGTAAGAAAAAGACACTCTACCAGCTTATTATAAATCGGCAGAGTTCAAACATCAGCTTGCTTGTTAAGTATGCAAACAAATGCAAAATCTAGACTTTACACCCTCTAACAATAGATACAATGAAGAGTTACTTCAATTTACCTGGGTTAAAATATATTCTTAAATGTAATAGTGAAGGAGTAAATATACCATTAACACAGCACATGGTCAGATGAAAGTACTACATGTGCTTCTCCGTAACAACTCATACATATAAAAAGGACACTGCTTGCATAACTATGATCAGTACCTCCTCCCCTGTACAAAGGCAGGGTTGGGTTTTGTTCTTCTTGCTTAGGGAAAAACTGCTCCTTTCTTAAATAGCATTGTCTTGAAAGCTTTTGCATTTCAATACTTCCTAGAAGTTGTTGGGAAAGTATGGATGTGTATTTTTAACTTGCACAATACAGGTGCAAAAAGCTGATCTTATGAAAGATCCAAGTAGGCACCAACACAGAGCTGAGTTTTCCTGCAACACAAGCCCTGCCTCTTCAGTAAGGAACAGCATCTCCAATCCAACACCAAGTGTTACAACACCATAGCACTGGATGCTGAGATGTACTTGAGGTATCAAAGTGGTCTGCTAGTACAGGAGGAACAACTTCAGTAAGTTGTCCATAATAGCTGAAAACCCGAGTTTCTAAGATGCTAACGAAAGAAAAAGGAATAACAAAGTTTGTGCAGAACCCTTAACATGTTTTTGTTAGACCTTTGGTCCAGCTGTCCAGGTTACTCAGAAGTCTAGTCTTGAATGGAAATCTCAGGAAGATATAGGTTCTTGGATATGCATTTGGTCTTACCAGTTCCAGCTGAACTTTCCTGTAACAAAAAACTGGGATGTACAATCATTTTCACTTGGATATCATTTCTCGAGGATGAGATGGGTGCAGGAGAAGGATCTAAAATTCTAGAATAAATACAAGGGAGACCTCTGTATCAGGAAAAGTTGCTTAAGAGAGGTATCTGGCACACGGGGAAAAAAGTTACACCTCTTGAAATACCATGACTGCCCTCTAAAGAAGTTTGGGAAAAATGAAGTGGTGAATCCTGCACTGAACACCCAAGAAATGTATCATAAAATTAAGATCTTCCAAAGACAGGAAGATCTAAGAAAAGAATCTAGACAAACATACAAAATCATGTCATATTTTGACAGGGAAAAATGTGGAAAAGATCTTGCCCAGCCAAGCAGCTAAGAAGAATGAACAGAGAAGTGTACTCCAGCTCTTCTAGTGCACAGGGACTCAGAGGCCACCTCTACAGATGCTATCAGAAGAGATATATTATCCAACTAGCTATGTGTAGGTACTCTCAAGTAAAACGCAAACATAAATTAATAATACCTTGAAAGAGAACTTACAGCTATAGACTTCCCAGATACGATTCCGGTGACTGCCATGAAATGAGAAGAAATGAACTGTGCTGGTATATGTGCAGCTGCCACTGGGATTCCCTAGACACTGGTGTAACATGAAATACAGAATATTGACTAGTAGATCTAATGCCATGACAGGCTGTGGACACGATAGATGATACAATGACAACAGGTCCAAGTGTCATAAAAGGGAATGGAGTACATGAAAAGCAATTGCTCACTAGGCAAGGTAATCTAGAAAGATAACAAAATTATAAATAAATTTAAATGACCTCTGAAGAGGTGTGATTTTTGCATAAACAGCTACAACAGGACCTCTGCTTCTGTTCACTAACATGAGAAAACAGCATGATTGCCTTAACTGGTATCTACAACTTTTCTGAAAAATAAAAGTGAAATTGTTAATGATGAGTTTCACAAGTGGCACCTATATTGTGTCTAAGGTACCACAAAGCTCTATTAGAAGCTAATAAAACAAGTGATTTCTTCCTTTGGAAAGAAAACCAATTCAGTAATGGTATTCAAAACTTATAGAGTCTCTATAAACATCAATTATTCCTTAATGTCTTTAGAACTGCTAAATAAAACATACCGATAGTAAAAATATTTTAGTACAGGACAGATGCAAAAGAGTATTTTCCATGTTTTGTAAATTTACTTTTTTTGCTACTATTTCATTCCTTGAAAGGTAATTTTAATTATGACAATATAATCTGGTTTTGTACTGTTCTAAATTGTATGCAACTTATATCCAAATTTAGCTTAACATAAACCTTGGGTAAATAAATTATTTACTGCTACAAGAAAATTAGTAATGCTTTGATGAACTGTACAAAAATGTAAGTATTTAAGAATTGGCGTGGGGAGGGGAGGCAGAGCTGGGCTGTTTTCCAAGTAAAGTTTTCTGCTTGGGGAAAACAAAATGCATATATAAATTGACCCTTCGTCCCTCCAGCAGGACCGAGAAGGTGATTACAATGTAGAACAGTATTTTACTATACCATCCAGCGAACTAACTTCAGCTGGTCAAGCACATTTCACCTATTCATCAAAATGTAGCACTGCCATTCATGGCAGTCCCACACTGAGACATTTTAGCCACATATAAAGAAACAACAATGGGGAAAAGACTATTCAAACAGGAAAAAAAAAAGTTCTATAACGAATTCATTTAAGAAACTTATTTTCAGATTTTTTCTTCTAAACCATAAGCCTATAATCCTACTCCTCCACGCTACTTGAGCCAATTGAGTTTTCCATTTGCAAAGCCATGCAGCTCTCTGTAACAGAGTGAAATGGTCCAAGTCAAAGAGTCTTCATTCACTCATCCCTCAAACCCAAGTCTTTTGGGCTCCCATCTTGCAAGACTGTGTATGTAAAAAGCTGCTCCTCACTTTTCTGACATATGACAGAGTCATCATGACTTGTATTCCAGTTTTGTTTAGATTTACTAAGCAGTTCACTGCTTTTAAAGTTTTTGTCTCTCTGAGTTATCTGCTTCTGTTATGCTTCATTTACATTCATTTTTCCCCTTCTCTTCCCAACACAACCTGGAAACTGCTTTTTTAAAGCTAAGACTTAGATGGAAAATAAACGACTGCAGATTTTGATGGATAAACATACGTCATTTATTTCTGAACTTTTTCTAATTTAGAACATATTCAGGTTTATAGTGTGAGGTTTTTGAATAAGTATATCAAACAAACTTATTATTTGGATTTAGGGAACATATTCCTCTCAGAAGGATATCATTATGTGTTTACTATCAGCAAGATATGCAAACCAGCACGTGCCTGCAGCAAGAGTCCATCTCAGGAGGTAAAGGACCAGAACACTGACTCATCGGGAGTGACTCACTTACAAAATCTGGGGGAGGATGGCTGTGGGAAATGTTGTTCTTCAATGTTAAGTAGTTTGGGGAAGAGGATATATTTCCCTTTTTATGAAGTAAACCCCGTGGAACAACATTAATTCAAAAGTCTTAGTTTTATTATTTTGGTTTTGTTCTGTTGGTTTTGTTTGGTTGTGTGTTCTTTTTTGGTTTTGTTTGTTTTTAACCTAGAATCCAATATAAGGAAAAGGACTTTTGACTACAGAAGAGAAATTCAGGAGAAAGGTACTCTGATGGTCAGATTTTTAAGGCATACTTAGTATCTTCAAGAGGCAAAAATCAAGTTTCATAAAGCCGCCTCTGTCAAAACAACATCAATTGTTTTAGCTATAATTACATCCTTCAAGCCTCAATTCAATCCTCTATCAGTTTTCCCACTATTTTTCCTCAGAATGGAGATCAAGACAGCCACACTTTAATTATTTAGGTTTTGTTCTTTTTAATATTTGCACAGTACTGACATATAGTTTGTCTGACTTTTCCAAAAGACTGACTGAGAATAGTGGTGGGGGGATACCTGAGATAACAGAGCAATGAACGAATCTTGAAGTTACCACTTTTGTGACAGCAGGGAGAATGGAAACTTGTGCAAGGGAAAAGACTGTACTTAGATTACACGAAGGTAAAAGAACACAGAAGCAGCAGAATAAAACTGGAGCAAGAAGTGGAGACCTACTAAAGAATAATTATTCTATT
>VXBJ01000045.1:399626-410579 GCA_013400055.1 Nycticryphes semicollaris
AAAGCAAAGATGTGCCAGTTATGCCGTTGTATATAATCCCAAGAAAAATGCATAAACCATGTGAGCAATAAGCCAACACTAATCACTGAAATCAATTCCTCTTCATTCTTCATAGTCCAGTCTTCATTGATGAAAAATTAAGCAGTTTTGATAAAGATCATTTTATCACACTTAAAAATAAATTCTCAAGTGGATCTGAAAATTTGAAGAAAAATTCACTCACAACAGAAAAATTGGGAACACCTGAAGGTATTGGAATCTGTACGCTTCACACCGATCTATTGAACTTTGTAGCAGATGATGACAAACTTCTATTAACAAAACTGTGATAACATGTTCTCTATAAGAGCTCTAATAATTTTTTATTTTATAAGCTCCTTGGAGGAGAGAACATCTTTACTAAGACCAATGACAGACATATCACTTAGCTGGAAATATAAGGCAAGTGTCTCATGACAACCTGATGAAAGCTGAAGCAACTGGTATTTTGGCACCAATGCCCGATCAGTAAGCTGCTCTGTTTGAACTATTGCATGAGAAATCAGCGTGAAACTAAATGTAACCCCTGAATGCAAGTACAAGAACTTACGCTATCAGATGTTTGTTTACTATTCCTGTTTTTCCCCTGGGCATTGCTAGAGGAGCTTTCAGTATCATGAATATGCATTCAAGAGCTCACTCATAAAACAAATGCCAGCTTAACAAGAGAGTTAAGGATGTCTGTATTCCTAGCATATTAAAAACAAGAAACCAGCCAAGAACAAGATATGGCACAGAAGTCAATCTGTTCCTGCTGTGCACAAAGTTATCAGCTACTTATTAACCACGGGACATGCCACCCATCCTTAGCCGGGATACTCTCCTCAATGCTCTCCAGTTCTGCTGGTATTAATGCTTTATTTTAGTGGCAGTAAATGAAACAATTATGGATTTATGCAAGAAATTACAATCTTAATGAAAATAGTTTCATGGTGCCTAAAGACTATGGCTTTATGAAACATCATCTCTTTGCTTTTTGTAAATTATTTTCAAATGTACATGGGAAACATACAGTGCCACTTCTTTTGAACTTAATGTTAATGATTAAAAAGATATATCTTATGGATTTATATGATTCTAAACTGAATTACAGTCAATACAATATTAGTATTTCATCATGAGTTTAGTAAGAAATTCCAGGATTAAGGAAAAACATCCCCTTTTCCCAGTTTAGAGTCATAAATTCATAAATCTGCACTTTATTTGATTTTTTTTCTGTAGTTTTGAAATACAAATCTCATGTGGGATAGAGAACCTGGCTTCAAATATAAAGCTCCAATGTTTCCTCAAATGTGACAAAACAGTGAACCTGAATTCAAATGGTTTGATGTGAAAACGTTCCAAGTAACTGAACTTCAGTTTCCTGTTCTGCTCTCTCTTCTCAGATATATAATGCTCTTCCTCTCACCATCATCTACATCTTTTTCCGATTACCCTCACACTTATGTTCCCTTATTCCTCCCTTCAAGTAATATCTCTACCTAGAACACATGAATGATGACTATGGAACTGTCTTCCTTAAGAAGCACAGCAGTATACTAAAATCTAAATAACTAAATATATTTGTAGCAGGCATACAAGCATTTATACATTCTTACTACTGCCAGATTCAGCTTTTCTTCTTCCCTCCTCACCTACCCTATTAAAAAGTGCAATATTGCTTGGCTGAATTAAGGCAATCCAAAAAAAATAAAAATCTATCAAGCCACACAGTAACCATATACAGCAATAAACACTGAGCCACAAAATTAAAAATTAATGGAGGAATACAAGACACCTGTAATTGCTTCAACCTGCCTGCAGACTCAGACTAGATTATGCCAATTATAGGGCTTTTTTTTTTTCTTCTTCAGTTTTTCATATCAAGGAGGACAGATATTAACGCAAAACCCCTTAGATCAGATCATAAGACTCCAGGAGCTAAGAAGTCATCTATCCCAGCTCTGATCCTCCTGTTAAATTTTGATCCAGTTATGCACAGCAATCTGATTTCCAAGAGGTTTCAGTGTAATTCACAATTATCTAATAATTCACACACTCTGAGCCTGCTTGTACAATTGGGGTTTTTGTGTCCAGGAGACGAGAATACCGTTTTTGTCACTTAAGTATCATGCATATGTACAAAAGTACACTTCAGTTAACACAGTTAACACACTGTAAAAAAAATGCAAACAAACTTGTTATGTTTTCAAACATTATCAAAGAAAGAAAAAGATTTTTTCAAGAACATGTTTGCTGTAGGTGTTTTATTTAAGATCAGCTCCCGTAAGTGTGCTAGAAATAAAAAAAGATTTCCAACTGATCATTTTTCTAAAGTATACAAAAGTTTTGTTTCTTGGTACTCTATGATCCCTTATAGAAGGATCACTGAAGTTATCATCCATGAACAATAGAGTGGATATCTCTCATTCATTTTACCCAAGCAATACACAGATCAAACCACAACTTAAGAGTGTGGAAAAATAGAACACAATTTTAATTTTTGGCAACAAAAATAATTTGGCCTATATATCACTTTTTAATCCAGCAAGTGGAAAAAAATTGAAGTAAAAAACCTACCATTAATTCTATTGTGACAAGGTTTCTGAGTGTTAATCTAAACTATCAATTTATGAAATTTTAATCTGAGATTGCTTCTTTGATTTTATAATCTATCTTTCTGAAGACAGGCCTTAGTAGCATTTTATTCTAGTTGTCTTGAACACGTTGAGCTGTACTAGAAACAATGCCAGTTCAACAACTAGTTAAAATCCCAAGCCTCCTCTGCAATCCCAACTGGCCACATCAGAGCTCAGCTAATATGAAATTATCATAATTCCTAAAATCGCTAATGACAATATGTTAAAGAACAAAGGAAGGATACTCTGAGAATCTATACCATATTCTGGTCCAAAGTTCAAAAAAAAAAAACAAGAAAAAAGAAAAAAAACCCCAAAGGACCACTCTAAATGAAAGAACATTTGCAGCATTGACTAAGTATAAATGTTTTTTGAACTAGTAGACTACTACTTGTATTTTACAATTACAAATAAAATTTGTCAAGTTTAGAAATATATTTTCAAATTGTACTAGACAGAATTACTGCACTATATGAAGTTCTTTGCATCTCTTTTCCTGCCTTAGGGTTTTGGGTTTTTTTAAACTCTGTGCAGTAAGAGATGCTCATATGTCATAAACACATGTTTCAAAGAAATCACAATATTAGATGCGTACCCAACAGGGAAGATCCCTGATTCATCATGCAGCCTTTCCCATTTTCTACTATCAGAATTATTTTTAAGTTTATCACACCCTTACAATCTCACAAGCGGTTGAGAATATGGCAACACGGTATGGTGTGAAGACCTTCATTCAAAACAAACCAACTAGTAACATCTACAAGAAATATTTTTTGTTCAAAATATTTTCATTGATGGTAACTTTTTTTTTTAAACAAAAATAACTCCAAATTAAGTTACTTTTCTGAATTGCAATAAATTATACCTACGTGAAGAATAGCAGATGTAAAAAGAAAGCGACTATCTGAAATTTCTTCCTCCCTGCAGTTCCAAATAGCCACTGCCTTTGAGTTTTTTTTTGTTTTTTTTTACAGTGGTCTTCTACATACAAAAAAATACCTTTTTTTACTTTAGGCAAGATTTTCTCTACCATATCTTCTGTGATTTCCATCATTTATTTCCTTAATATCAAAGACATTCAAAAGTTTCTCATTTACTGTTGTAAAATTAACTAAATACATTGAAATTTAATATAGAGGCACAAACCCCTCAATTTAAGCAAAAATCCTGTTCTTGCATTTGCACTGAGAAATTTTTTCTTTGCTTCAAAAAGACAGATTTCATATTTCTATCAGCATGATATATCTTTAACTTCACATATCTTTAATCTGTATTAACATTTACTGCCACAGAAGAAAGCATTATTACACTGTATTTATAGTACTTGAACTGTAGAGAACAAGTGAAAAATACTCAGCCATCAATACACCAACCTTGTGGGCAGGGTACAGCAGCCATCAGCTGTCAGCCTGACTTGGGTTTCATAGCTATCCAGTGGACAAACAACTTGTTGAACAGGAGGACATTCGACTGTGCTGCAATCCACACTGAACACTATGGAGGAAAGAGAGAAAAAAAATTCCTTTTGCTTGTGTTTTAGGAGTAAATTTTTTTTTTTTTTTTCAAAATTACTTCATCATAAGCAACAATCATAAGCAAATGCATCAGCTTTTTAATTTAAGTCAGAAAAATTATCTAAAGAATACATGCTCAGTAGGTAACATTGCAAAAATACTTCCATTTTCTTTACGATTCAATTTTTAAAATTACTGGCTTGAGACGGAACTTAACAAATATTTGTTAAGAAAAAAATTTAAAATTTAGACATAATCATTACACCTGTGAATAATAATAGTTATTAGAAATATACTACATTACTGAGAATATATTTTCCTCACAGCTTTTAAAGCAGTATAGCAATTTTTTTTCCTGACTAAAGTCTGTTTAAAGAATAAAATACCTGTGTTATAGGAAATAAAAAAATATTAAAGATAGGCTGTGGATTTATGCCTGCACATGTAAAGTACATTTTTAAGGATTATTCCATTAGCTTGTGCTGTTTAGGTATTTATATATGGCAAAAAAAAAAAAATAAAATGTAAATTACCTTATCTATCTGCATTAACAAGACAAATTCTATATAACTAAGAAGACTGACCTACAGCTTTTCAGAGAGCAACAAATGCTTAGAAAGTCAAAAAAAAAAAAAAACAAACAAAAAGAAAATCAGCCTGAATATACATGTAAAACCATGAGTCATACTCAGGAAAGATCAAAGACATCTTTATCTTATTTGGTCCTAAATCTCCCACATTAACAAACAATACCAGCTCAGGTATTACCCCTTTATTATTCCTTACCAGAATTATACTCAGAAAGTATAGATTAAAATGTGGCTCCCTCTTTAAAGACGCAAGCTACCTACTGAGTGGGCAGGATGTACAGAATGTTATCATGACTGAAAATTATACAATATGGTATCTGTGATTACTGATTAAACTTCAGTATTGACATTATTACAACCACTCTGCAGCGCTGAAGCAGCTTGGCATTGCTACACCACACTTCTTGCACGAGCTGATACCTTTCAAAGTCTCATTTTCTGTCTAGTCCTGCATTTTTCAGGCTTGATCCCCAGAGGTACACAGCAATAATGATTCAATCGGTCATAATGAGACATCAGTCTCAGAGTTACATCCACTTAGCATATCTCATTAAGCATTTAAATGAAAGCACAAGTTCAATGAAAGCAGTCTGCAGCTCATCAACGTTAGGACCAGTAGGTTTGTCCTCGAGACCATTAACTTTCGAAGTACATGAGTCGGTCAGTATCCTCTGTGTAAGTGATATTCAGAATCTGCCTTTTTCTAGTTATTTAGGAAATGGAGCCATCTGCTAAATCAGAGCAACCTGACAAGTTCAAGAAGTTCTCACTGAGAAGTGCATGAATTTAATTAAAGTCCATTTTGTGGAGGAAGGCAGGAAATTACTAAATTTAACTGGAAAGATTGCAGTTACTAATCTTGACAATTATCAAATTAACTTTTATCTCTCTTCATAATCACACAAAGATACCTATTGGCCTTTTAGACAGGAATACTTAATTTTATAATATTTCACTTTAAAAAGCCCTAGAGTTTTACGTTCCATTTTATTAACAAATAATACGTTTGAAACAACTCTTCTGTTAAGAAAAATACAACTAGTTGCTCCATTATCACAAGAGGCATTGAGAATCACAAGCTCATCAGTATGGCTCAATGCAACCAATACAATTTGCATGGTTCTGTTGTGCCAAAGAAATGCCAACGCCCAGTTTCTTGAATTTAAACTGGTAACCTTTCTATCTCACTGGATTTAAGGTCCCCCCTGCCTCCTCCCCAGGTAAGCAGCCAGGGAAAAACCAGCCAACGAGTTCTACCGATATGCTGCTACTTCTGTGTCCATTTTCCCACATACCAGTAAGAACAATGAAAGAAAAAACACAAGGAAACTCCCTAATCACGTCACCGAATCTCAACTAAGGTGCTCTTTCTTCCTAAATACTTTAAATTCTTTCCAGTAGACACAGTGTGCTAGTACATGGCTCACTAACACTGAAGAGCGACCCACACAGTATTTCATTATTAAAAAAGTACAAACCTAAGAAAAGTTACAAAGAAACCCCAAATCAAGAGCATCCAAACAGAAAATTCTCATATAATTAAGTGGTTGTAGTCACTCAGTGGTTCTCTTGTTTGATTTCACTTACCCATTTTTATTTATTTTATACTTATTTCTTAATAGTACCAGAGCACTCTCCAATTCTTGTAAGAATTAGTAGTATTTGGTGGACAAAGGGTATGCACTGAGCTTATCCATCATCCACAAAATTTTATAATCCATACTGATACCCCAACTCAGTCTCCTCTCCAAACTGTGAGATCTCTTATTACTCCATTATTAGATTAATCATAGAATAGCTGAGGTTGGACTGGACCTCTGAAGGTCCCCTGGTACAACCCCCTTCCCAATCCAGGCCATGTAGATCTGTTTGCCTGGGACTGCCTACGTAGCTTTTGAATACCTCTAAGCACAGAGGTTCTACCACACCTCTGGGCAATCTGTGCCAGTGTTTGGTCAACCCTCATGATGAAAAAGTATTTCCTGATGTTCAGGCAGAACATCTATTGTTTCAGTTTGTGCCCATTGTCTCTGGTGCTGCCATTGTGCACGACCAAAAAGATCCCAGCTCCATCTTTACAACTTCCCTTCAGGTATTTATATGCATTTGATGAGAGCTCCCCGGAGCCTTCTCTTTTGCAGGCTGAACAGTCCCAGCTCTCTCAACCTTTTCTCACAGGACAGAAATGAAGACATGAAAGAAAATACGTTTCTAATTTATATATTTTTTCATATTAAAATGGGCTTCTCAATCTGGAAAAATTGAGCCAAAATTCCAGATAAGCTGAAAATATTGTAAAGTTACAGAACAGTCTGTAACTGGGGCTCTGAGCAACCTGGTCTAGTGGGACGTGTCCCTGCCCATGGCAGAGGGTTGGAACTAGATGATCTTTACGGAATCCCAGGATGATATGGGGTTGGAAGGGATCTCTTGGACATCATCTAGTCCAACCCCCCTGTCAGAACAGGTCCACCTAGAGCAGGTTGCAAGGGAACTTGTCCGGGTGGGTTGTCTAGAGATGGAGACTCCACCACCTCTCTGGGCAGCCTGTTCCAGTGTTCTGCCACCCTCAAAGTGAAGAAGTTCCTCCTCATGTTTAGATGGAACTTCCTATGTTCAAGTTTGTGCCTGTTACCTGATGTCCTGTCGCTTTGGGCACCACTGAAAAAGATTGACCCTATCTTCTTGACACCCACCCTCTAAGTATTTATAGGCATTGAGCAGATCCCCCCTCAGCCTTCTCTTCTCCAGACTAAAAAGACCCAAGGCCTTCAGCCTTTTCTCATAAGAGAGATTGCTGGAGAAAGTGTGTAAACAAAAATTTTGTCAGAATGACAAATGAATAGTCTTTTCCACAGAGGTTCTGTCTTACGTGACACACATTTCTCAATGCATTCAAGGATGTCAGAAGCTAAGAGATGACACTCCTAACCTCACCATGTACCAAAAAAAAAGTTATCAATAAAGGTACAGCAAACATCTGTTGGATAACTGCCAAAGTAAACTCATTACCCTTCTTTATTCACAAGTAGCAGCTAGAGTTCTTATCACAACTTCAGCAAAATACCCTTTAGATTAAACTCCCTCTTTAAATAAACAAACACGATTTTGAAAACATAATTCCTCATACTGGTTCAGTTCAGCAAAACAGGCACATATGCATCCACAAATTTTGTTCCAGGTTATTTTTATATTTACTGTAAACACATTGCACAGCTCCTAAATTTCTTCGCTGTGCATTTTAACTGAAGGCCAACGCCTTTAATAATTGTACTCCTGAAGTAAAAGAGGTAGAAGAAGAAGTGGAACTCAAAAGGAAATATTTTATTTTTATTCCAGCATTCAGTGTTCAGGGAACACTTCCTATTCTCCTTTCAGTTGCCAGTCACAGTCTTTGAACATATGCAGTTCTTAGCAGAAGGCTTTAAACTCAAATGCCATTGTAAACTAGACAGCAGTGACATCTTATTTAAGAAACAGAAATAAACACAATTTATGCTTTAACTGCTCTGAAACTAATTGACATAAGGCAGCACCACTGCTATCACTGGAAGCAGTTCTCCCAGTTTCCTGCAATTTGTTTCCACCAGAAAGCTCTTGCTGCTGCAAAACCCCTATGGAGGTTGGCTAAGCATACACAGAGAAGCAGAAAGAGCATTCTGGTAGCAGCATTTGCAGAACTAAAGTTTTTAGGTCTGTGGCAAAGTATGGAAAACAACGTTCCCTGTTTGATATGTGA
This sequence comes from Nycticryphes semicollaris, assembly GCA_013400055.1. Classification (NCBI taxonomy): domain Eukaryota; kingdom Metazoa; phylum Chordata; class Aves; order Charadriiformes; family Rostratulidae; genus Nycticryphes; species Nycticryphes semicollaris. Next base: position 408,127 of record VXBJ01000045.1, read on the forward strand.
ACTCCATGGACATTCTGACACTATTCAGTAAAACTAGTGAGGTTAGCCCTGTAAGAAACTCTGCATGAACAGGCCTCTACCAGGCCTTATGCTGTTTATTGTCCCATTTTTTTTTTTTTTTCAGATACATTGCATTAAAAGCAGAGGAAAAATGAGAAAGAGCAATGCTAGTTCAGTTTCTCTCCAACTATTTTCCTACAGTTCTTCAGGATACCAAATCAAATACTGAAGACACAAGTTTTATTACTAAGTTTACCATGGGCTAAATGACTATGTAAGCAGCATTACCTGACTTCTCTTCATGAACACCACTTGAGCAAACCCACACAGATAATTCACAGTGTTCATTACCTACATAAAACCAGTAATATGATACTACATATACAGTAGTACATATATATACACATAGAGAATAAAAGGCACTAAACAGTGCACAGCTTCCAGTCTTTGAAAACAAGGTTCCTCTGAAAACTGAAAAAAATTCAGATTTGCAAAAATTTGCCATTGAAAAAAAATAAAATCCTTCTGTGGTACATCATTCATAGTCTACTAAGATTTGTCAACATTCACCTACTCCTTTTCCCTGCTGTTCAGTCTAGTGTTGGCTTATTTTTCCTTTGTGATTGATCTTCCCTCTATGTCAAATGGCAAATAAAAGAAACATGTCGACCAAAGCTATAAAAGTCAACTTGGACAGCTACCATAGTCTAACTTACCAAAACTCTATGTGGTGAATAAATAATTCCATATTCATTACACTGTTTTTCTTCCCTAAAGCCAAGGTGCTGCAGCAAGTGTGGACCTCACTTACTCTACATTTTGTAGTTTAGCCACTACATCTTTCATCACCTATCTCTCCAGTGGTCCACAAGAGTACCCCACCTACACTCCTCAGCCCCTTTACCACTGCCTAAGAAATGTATTTTCATCATCTCCCAAGGTAGGGGAGAACTTTCTGCTTCCCCTTAGCCTCTTGATTTCTAACCCCCATCGCAAAGCTCTACACTTCCTTTAAATCCCATAAATCTCCTTCCCCAATCTCTTCAAAGCATCTGCTCTCTCACCCTCCTAATACACCTTTGTTTTTAACAGTCCCACATACCCTCACCTCTTAGCTTCTTACAACAAAACCAACCCACTACTTCAGAAAACAACACATACTTAGTTATATAAATCCACTAATGCAATAAATAATCACATATTCAATTTGAAGGTTCAGTAATACTAACAAGCTGAAAATAACCTTCAAGAAGTAACCTACAAAGGTAATCTTGGACTGGGTTATTTGCAATCTACAAGATGGGAATGCAAATAACAGTCTGGAGGACATGATCAAAGCTAACATTTATTTTGAGAAAGAAAGAAATAACCCAAAGTCAGCAAGATAAAATTCAGTAAAGGCATACTTGAAGCATATATAGGAAGAACTTTAATGTATAAATACAGTGGTTCAGTAGGTGTCATGCTACAGAAGCTCTTACTATCACAGCATTTCACAAACTATATACAACTCTTGCAACTGTCAGCTCTTACTTAGAATTCTGTATGAAAGACAGCAAGTAATTATTCTATAGCATTTACTGCTGATGAAGTCTCACCCAAAATAACAGTCTAAAGGTCTGCTTTAAAACACCACATTTTAAAGATGTGGATAAACTTAAGAAGACTTATAGTCTAACAAGGAAGGAGTCCAAGGAAACTGCCATAAGAAATTGCAGCTAATCCTAGATGAAAGAAGACTAAGGTTAGCAAAATGTTCCACAGCAAAAATTATTATAAAGACTTGTTCACCAACTACTCAGGATAGAGAACAAAAAAGTTTGCTTAAGTTTCTACACAGGCAGATTTGTATTGGATATTAGGAAAAAAACCACAAAGATAAGCACTAGAAGATAGAAAGACTGTACAATCATCTTCTGTGTAGGATTTAAGAAAATGTTAAACAAGCATAGAAAAGGCACAGCTTAAGCACATTCAAACCTGTTTGCATGTAAGATTTTGGATTATACAATTTTATATGCCTGCTTTCATCCCTCTATTTTTATTATTCATCTTTACCAAAGCCTGGATCAAAGATTGAATTACATCTTCCACTTCACTGAGAATAATAAATCACAAGAAAGGGTGATTGGTGTTCTTATGAAATGGAAAATGGGTAAATATTGAAACACTCTTGTACTATACTCCTCCACAATCCTTTTCTCTCCAGTTTTTAAGGGTCATCACTTTGTAATCTAGAGAAATCTTTAAGACAGAAACCTTAATTCACTGTCCATGCGCAATATATTCCCACTATGAAAAACCTTTGTATAATCTAGCCAGTATATAAAGTGTGCCACTTTAACTAGTAGGATCCACAGAAATGCAATATTCTCACTGGGCTGCTATTATTTTGTTGCTCGATTTAAATAATTGTCCAAAGTAAAAATGAAAGTAAAATTTGGCATAGTGTT
>VXBJ01000045.1:410628-500752 GCA_013400055.1 Nycticryphes semicollaris
TATATATTTGTAATGGGTATTATCCACATACAGTCATTTTCATTTTGAAGAAGAATCAGAAGAATTTAGAGGCGTTATAGGCTTTATTAGATGCAATTATCTAGGTTATTGTGCTTGTCATTTAGTTTAGAAAAAAATGAAAAAAAGACAAAACGTGTCCACTTTTACCTGGTTTACATTCATAGAGATCACAGCATTCCCCTGGCTTTCCTGATGCCTTAGAAACCAATATATTCAAATAGCCAGGTTGGCAAACCTTCCTCAAGCAGCCTGCAGGATTACACACGCAACGGCTTGGGAGTGGACAGCATTCACCAGGAGGAGCATAGCCTTCAATTAAGATGGAATCTTCTGGACAGCGAGGAGAAAACTGGACCTCACAGCGGGCCTTGGAGCAATCAGGTTTCTCTTCTGAAAGGGAGAGAAAAATCAGCATGCCATAAATGTCAGTAGAACACTGTACTGAAGCTGTAAAGATGAGCTTAAATAAAGCTTCCTTTCTTCTCCCTCCCCCAAAACAATAAAAAGAAAAAGGAGATTGCTACTGTTGAACTGATCAGCAAAAATTATGGAACCAACTTAAAAAAGGCTTGGTATTTGCAAGATGGCAGGTGTGTTATGAAATATTTTTCCAAAATTCTAATTTGTGTAATGTGCGTGACTGCTGAAGTCACACAGACTCAAAAAACAGCTGCAAAGCTACATATTTGGCCATGACATTAAGAAGCAACTTGTCATATCATGCACAGCCTTGACACTCACACCTACACCTTCAGTTTCCTAAGACTTTCCATTATGAACAACTGATTTTAATTGATTGATTTGTTTAGCCTGGTTGATCTGAACTGAGATTTCACGTATTCAAAAAGCTGATTACAACTTCAACAGCTAACATACTTTGAAAGTCCATGCATTAGGAAAATAGATTTTTTCCTATATACACTCCCAAGGCCAACATTAAAAGAAGTGTTCCCTTGTACTTCAGTGGCTTGAATAGTAAAAGAGAAGAGGTTTGACTAGCACTAGCTACAGGCACATAGCAATAAGAAAAAGAATATTGAGGAGCAAGGACAACAAGTTGGTGGGAACAGTGACAAGCTGGACAAACACTGAAATAAGACAAAGAGAAAACAAAGACGTAGAAAAAGGTTCTTGGACAACACCCTTCCAAGACCTGGAAAAGAAGAACACAAGATTCCCCATTCTCAGAAAAATGAATGTTAATTCTGTCAAAAATGTTCTGTCTTGCTCTCCAATGAGTAAGCCACATGGAAAAACTGGACCACTCCCGTAACTGAGTAACTAGTGAGAAACTTGTCCATAAACAAGAAGGTCTCACTTTGCTCGATATACCTGAGAACTGTTAAAAATGAGTGGATTCAAGACACTCAAAAGCAGCATCTTTAGGTCAACGGGACATGGTGACTTAAGTGTTTGAAGGCAATGCAGAGATCTTTCCCAGGCCTGACCAGAAAAAAACCCCCACATTAATGGAAAAACATGAACTTATAAACTGTTTGTATCGCTCCTTGGTTATTTGCAAGTTTGTAAAGTAGATGGTTCTACTACAAATTTCCTTATTACCCCTACAAAATTAATCAACCACTTTGCTTGTTGTCATTAAAGTTACATGCAGAATAGTAAAAACAAGCCAAACCAACACTAACTACTACCATTTTAAAAATGAATCTCTAGTGATAATTTCACTGATTAAGACATATCAAATATAGGCATCTCTGATAAAAAGTCAAGAATCTCTTCTCCAAGACTTTAGTAACTCACTAGTTTGGAGTTACTAAAGTTACTTACTGGATATTGTGTTTGGGTTTTTCAAACTAAAAGCAACACAGCAAATATGAAGTTATGCTTCCAGACATACATTGAATGTCAATAACAGCAATTATTTTTTTTCCCAGAAGATAACTTTTATGCTTAATTTTAGTTTATTCTTTGAAATTCTAGGTCACATTGAAGAATCAAATATTGTCTATGTGGTTGACTTGCTAACTGTTCTTTAGTTTCATTTAGCTTAGAGGGATAGAATGCCTTCACACACAAGGGCTTAGAAAAATATTAGTATAGGTCTTAGTAATTGCAAAAGAAAATCATGAATATAAATGTTTTCCTCAATTTTAGTTGGCAAATACAGCATAACAGAATCAAAAAATAATTACACATATTTCCTTCGTGTATCAGTACTTGATATTTTTTCTTACAAGCAACAAAGATTACTAACTTAAATGTGGTACTAGATAGCATCATAACTCTCTTCTTACAGTTAAAAACCCCACTATTTCCATCTATCTTCAAAATAGCCTAGGCTAGATAAGTACTTTGTCTAGAATTTTAAATAACAATTGTAAGACATTTTTTTATGCCTACCCTTATGTTCGGGTTCTTATCTGCTTTATTAAACACATTGTTCAGACTGAACATTACTGGTTACAGAGGTTCACTGCAGAAAGTTGTATAAATAATAGATAACACACTACTTTCGGTATTTTATTGATATTCTTTAGTTTATGGATATAATAAAAGGCTTGACAACCTTTTCATTTTCCACCGTGTGCTGTTCAGTCATGCACAAAGCAGTGATAAAACAGTAGTGCAGTAGCAGCCCTTGAAGTTCATGCTCCTGACGCACTCAGATTCACACTTTTCATCACTTGATCTGCCCTAACATTATGTATCCAACGATTTTCTGATTTCCATGACTAACTGATAATGCCATCCTCATGAAGTCTCTCCTGTGAAAAGACACCGTATTCTATGTATTCTAAAAAGTTTACCTACTATTTTTATTTGAATGCATTTACAGACATATCTATACCTATATCAAAGAAAATGTTTCCTTAAGGACTGTCTGTACTTGATCAATTTAACCCAGCTTTCAGATATGCAAGTATTGTTGGAAACGCATGTCAAACTGTCGGGATTTGGACTATACAGGACTCTACAGATAATTATTTTGAAGACCAGTCTAAAGTTTACTGTTGGAGATCACCTAGCAAAAACCTGAAGAAAATAAATATCACTATCAATACGTAAAAAGCATCACAAGAGTAGAAGAGAGAAATTTTAAATACAGAGCCATGACAAGTATTTTTGTATGAAAAGCTCAATGTTTCGTAGTTACTATCTTTGATAGTCCTTTCCACATTAGAGTATTGTGCTCAATACAGTTAACTGTAACAGAATACAATAGGACTCAACTGTAAGATAAAACCCACATCGCTTTCAGAGGTAATGGTTTAAATGCAAACAGCCACCACCCTGCAACAACACCTTTGTGTTTTAATACTAGGTTACATAACACCAGCAGATATTCAGAAATTTAACTTAAGTTTTTCCTTTTCATGCAGTGTAACTATCACTTTCGTACTTCATAGTCCTGAAGAATAAACAAACAACTCCCCCTCTCTATTACTACTTGTGTAATTGTTGTGCATCCAAATTCTAATCTCAAACTCTGTACATGGTAAAACATTCTCTTCCCAGCATACCGATGCTACTGAGTAACAGGGAAGCCAAATACATTAACTCAGGCTGGATCAGCCTTCATTGTCCTTCAGCTTCCCTGACACCAGCCCACAGCAGAGTCAAGGGCAAGTGAAGAACCTTTCTGCAGACTACATCATGATTTGGTTCTTGATTTAGACATAGTTTTCCTTTTGTGGAAAGCAGCAAGTGGCTGAAACGATATATGATGGGTAGTATTTGAAGTGTTTTCTTGTGGAGTCCCAACTTCAAACTGCTAAAAGGGATTTTCACTAAAACATGGAAATCCAGCAGCTCCCAGTATAGCATATATTTTAGTTAAAACTTTAATCAGCTAGCACCACATTGTGCCCTAAGCTCAGCCCTCACTGCAATATAAGAAGATGGGAGTTCTGTTTTACTGCAGTTAAGTAAAAGCGGATGAGGGCACCTCATTTTGATACCAAACCAGAGTAAAAGACAATACTTTTAAGCAACCAGTAAGAAAAGTTTCAAGGTTTTTCTTCTTGTTATCTCAGCAAAGGGCAAGCATACCGAATTTCTCCATTTACAGGGACAAAGGTTTGTATGAGATATATTTCTATAATCCACAGTACTAAACTTGTTTACGTTTCCATTATTTGATTGAAGAAAGCATCAAAATTGAATTTGTTCTCAAAATAAATTACAAACATTAATACAGCTATAAATGTCAATGCCTTAGCAAGATTCCTGATTTAATTTCATTACATACAGCTATTTAAGATTTCATCAAACAAGAGGAATCATTTAATGGCTGTTTTTTCCTTTATTAACAAACTCTTTCACCCCTTATAAGAGGAACAAATAAGGAAGCATGTCAGAGCAGAATAATTAAAAATACAAAAACAGACTCTCTCAAAAGACAGAAAGGTAGGACAATGACAAACTGCTTCCCCACAAAAAAAAACCTGTGAGATCACTTACTGGTGATATTTTTGCTACTTTATCTGTATTGTACACCAAATGGGAACTATTTTAAAGCAGCTTTTCAAGAGACCAAGGTAGATCCACAATAATAATCTAAACTTCTCTGTCAAATACACATATATACTATGAAGGACTGACCTGTCTCCCGGAATTGTTTTAAGTTACTGCCAGTTACACAAATCAGAATCTTACTAACATACACCTTCAAAGTCAAACAAGTAATCAGGACTCCATTTTATTATCTTAATTTTGCAAGAAATAGTATATAACCAATTAGTGTGTGTGCCCAGAAACAGAATTTAATTTTTCAAAGTAGCGTATCAAAATAGATCTTTGAGGAAAGGGAGAATAATATACATGACTTACTGTAAAATACATTCAGACAGCAAATATAGAAGGTAATTTTTGCTGAATAAAGAAGCATGTTAACCACCTTAACACAGAGATAACATGGCAAGAAGATTTGCATGTGTCACATTCTCCTAATCCATAATGTAGATTTCCTCACAAGAACTTCATACAATCCTAACTCCATGTAGAACGACAGTTAAAGTATTTGTTAAAGTAGGCATCTGGGGTTGTAATTAAGAGTTTGTACTCAGGACACTTATCACACTAATTAAAATTTATTTTAATAAAATATTGTTCTACCTCTACCCTTGAGGCAGCTGAAAGTTAGTAAGTTAACTCATTTAATAAGTTAACTGCTTTAGCAAGGTAAGAAATAGCTTATACAACTCAGCAATTAATTTATGAAGAGAACATTTGTATACATTTTTGCTGTTTGATTTTCACAGCATCAGGTAATGGAAAAAGCATATACAACTTAATCACTTTTCATTCAGTCTCCCTTAAGAAAAAAATTAACCTTTCACAACAAGAACAATTACTTGTCAACGATGCATCCATCAAGATTTTCATAAATTAAGTCGCAACAGATAACCTACAGAGCACTAAGAAAAACTTAGCTGGCTGTAAACTTGTGTTTACATTCAAGAAAGCAGCATTTCAAAGGACTACACAAAGAACAGAAACTAGGAGCTGATTTGCTGATGAGGTTTCCCTGTAGAACACATTCTCTTTATAAACTTGCATCAAACACCAATGAAGCCAGAATCGTTCTGGTATCTCTGACATCTCACCACCCAGAGCCAACAAAGAATCTCCACAGACATAAAGGAAGAGTCTGGATCAATCAGGCTTTTTCAAACTATCTATTCTGAGACAGTGAATCTTCTCAAGAAATCTACCCAGAAAGATAACATTTTTAATAAATTGAACACAATCCAAACAGAAAACCTGACGTTTTGATTAATTCAAATTAAGACTCCTATCCTTAGAAACAAACTTCGTATCTACTCTGAAAGGCAGACTTAGAGACCATTTAATATAATATTATTCAGTTTACCAGTGACAGTGCTATTTCTAGATATATTACTAATGGTACCAGATTTGCATAGATTTGCATTTCAAGACAAACTACTTTCTGTAGGTCCAAAGGTTCAGGCTTACCTGCTCTCACTTCACAATTAGCCTGCAAAATCAACCTGCTGTTGCTAAACTTGACAGAGGACACCCTACAATTACAAAGAATAACTGAATCAACTAAGTTACAATGTATAACTGAACAATAACCCTAATTAAGTCACAATGTACTGTGTGCTTTAATATTAAAACAGGGATCATTAATTCAAAAAGCCAGGATGTCTTAAAAATATTTCTCATTTTCATCTGATTTTCGTCTCAGAAGCACACGTGAAAGTTGTAGCATCTCAGAAGTCCAGGCACAGTAACACTCAAACTGACCTTTCACTGCAGCTGCAGTGTATTTATTATAAAGTGCACGGGAGTGGGGTGGGGAGGGAAACATTTAAAGTTTAGAATATCAAGAAGAAATCAAGATGTGGATTTGGTGGGATTTTCTTTTTCTTTGCTATTAACATTAGAAAGAGTCTGTCATAAAGCAACAGCCATAAAGCTAGAGCTTTCACAAAGTTTCTCTCTGCCAAAAGCTACTAGGTGTTTTTAAAATTACGTTTCCCACAACCTTACAAAGTTATCATGGGGAGTGGAGGTATAATGGGTTTGATACTAAAGTCTGTCTGTTACAACCAATGCTTTCTCTGAGAGAAGATAACTTCTTTACCTTCCTGAAAGGTTTATACAACACTCAAACTGGCCACTAGTTAGAGGTGGCTTTATTAAGACAGCCACTGAACACTAGACAGTCTAGATCTCAGTGTTGTTTTGTTTGTTTTGTTACAGTAGAGCAGTTGTAACAAAACCCAACCAAATATACACCACCTCAACCCGCCATCTTGGCGAGTACGCAAATAGAAATACAGAAATAAGCATGTTTCCTGAAGAAAAATTAAAAACCTTTGTTTTCACCTCTGTATCAAATACTTTTCCTTCATTATGTTTGCATGCTCTGCTCTGACACGCAGAGAAAGCATGTGCCAAGTTTAGTTAATGAGAAAAGCAGTAGTGCTAAAGCACTAGTTAGCACAGTGGAAGGATCTTAAGGTATAATCTAGTGTGGAAGAAATGAAGAAGAAAAGCCCTGATGGGTGTGGAAGTGTCTTCTCCTCATTCTTCAAGTGGAACTAAACAGATCTGTGCTTTTCCAGAAACCTTTTCAGGGAGGTGTCAAAACCTCGTGTGACCAGAGATGTCTTTACTCAATCACCACAGAAACAAGAACAGAATTTTTTGATGCAAGGAAAAGACTGAATAGAACTATTGGAGTCTGAGCACTTCTCCAAGATTCTTAAACTGTTATATAGCTACTCCCTTAAAAAGAAGTTTTTAATACATGCATGGATGGATATTCATATGTATATACAAAAGAAAAAAAAAATATTTTTCTGTTAGGTCCCTAAGAAGAACACAGACTAAGCAGCATTTTGAAATAGCTGGCTTCATATTTCATTTTTCAGAACAGTTCAAAACAGAATATGTTTTATAAAGATGAACACTTTGTATGACTAAGCAAAGCAATGTGCTAAGGTCAGCATACACGCTTTGAAACCATGTGTTGTTCAGCTTTGTATGTTTGTTTCATTGTAAACCGGTTTTGTGAAATCTAGGCTAAAATACAGCCACTTTTAATGTACAGTCTTACAGCCGTCATTGAAACATGTTCCAAACAATAGGGATGTTTTACTGTTATACAGTGGCAGGAAGGAAATATTAAAAGGATTAGGGATAAACAAGAAAAATGATTATCTAGCTGAGGCAGTCAGACAGACAGGGATCGATATCGGAATGCAAAATACCCCAAAGGATTTTCAAGATTCAAAAGGACAGTTATAGTAGATTAAAAAATGAGATTATCTTACACATACAATATTCACAGTACTGTATACGGATGAACTGCTACAAATAAAAAAAGGAACTACAGCCTGACCTTTTACCTAAAACTGAACTTTATTTAAAATCCCTCCTGTTTTTTAAATGAGTTTTGCTTCACTTTCCAGTATTCCAACACTCTGGATTTCACACACAACACAGTGGAGCAATCTGTCTCACCCATGTTACGGCCTAATCTTCCTGTAATATAACAGCAATGGCCTACAACTAACCTAGGTTAGAAGTGTCACACACACAGTCACAGACACAAGTTTTACTAAGCATTTGTCAATATACATCTTCACAACATGGTATTCGCTAAGGATTGGCCAAAGACTTTTCATTTCAAAGAGCAAATATCTAGGAACTAGGGTTATGCCACTCAAGACAGCTAGAGTCAAGGCAGAGAATAATTCCATTTGCATAGCAAAGACATCAGGACATTGTAATTCCACTTCCTGAACTTTCTGAACTTGCCTCTTTTCCTGTACTGAAAATATTACCAAAGAAAAAAAAAGAAAAGAGGGCAGTAATTCAAGCACAAATGCACATCAGAGCTGTTGTCTACCAAAGAAAGGGTTTTAACAGAATCAGTGAGGATTTATCAGACGTCAGACACTTTGTGTCTAAATTCAGATGCAAGTCCTATGAAACCAATGTTGTTTGTGGCACTACTTATATCTGGGTTCAGACCTCCCATTTCAAAGCATTTCTCCATTAGGTTTAGAAACAGCCCCTGCTGGGAAGCTAAAAGGTAGTTCTCCTCTTTCTCCATTTCATATAAAACCTGCTCTCAGCAGATACATATTAACATTCTTTTAATATAAAATAACAGCCTGACAGTAATAAATTAATCCAAATCTGCAACAGCTAACATTAGCTTTCTGACAGAACCCTTCAGACAGAGAAGGAGAGGAGCCCAGCCCACTGCAGAGCTGGACAGGACTCTTTTCCACTGGTGACTGCACTGCTTTCAATTGCAATCAAGCACCTTTAAACTTCCGTATTGCAAATCCTTCAGAAGTTAGGAGAGATGAACAGAGAGCTACCTGTAGTCAGATTTACAGCTGGGATGCCTCCATTGTAAAAAAAAACCAAAACAACAAAACAAAAAAACAAAACACAACAACAACCACCAAAAAACCCCAACAAACCAAACCAAACATATTTTCAACACTCTCATTACTGGAATAACATTGTACACTATGATTTATATAGAAGCGCCTATTATTCTGAAATTCTGAATGAATGATACCACTCCTACTATTGGTCAATTGGCAAATCAAGTAAAATCTCCAAAGAAAGAAAGAGTCTGTAAATAGTAATGAGGTGGTCTTAACTCCAGAGCCAAAACTTCAAAGAAGGCTAAAACATTTTGGAAGTAAACCAAAACCAAAGACACCAAATTTGCAACCTATATAAGCTGAACACACTTCGATGACTTTCAAAAACATACACCAGCAGTAAATTTACCTAAAGCCAAAAGCATTCTTTATTGCAATGATAAAAGCAGCTGCAAACCAAATGCGATGCTGAACGTGTAACAAAATGATGACAAGGCACAAATATTTGGAGCAGTTCTTAATGCAACTTAAGAAAAATATAAGCTAGTTGACATCTGGAGAAATAATCAGAAGTATTCACTGAAGGAGAAGGACTGCAACACACACCTTGATCTGAGAGGGAGAAAGCGACTTGAATTTGAGCGTGTAACTTGTACCCCACAAAGGACAAACCTCTGGAAGTGGTGTTAGGATGTAAGGAGCACCCTAACAACATGCTGTCCCAACACCATTGCACCCAAAGTAGTAGTCTCAAATCACTGCCTGCTTCCTAATCAGAATCTGAAAACATAAGCATAACAAAGACCCAGAAAACACTTGCATTTGCAATAAATGCAAACTGCAATCAAAATAAATACATGATTTTGTGAAGAAATGAGAACTCACATATATATGGAGTTAACAACTGAGATAAAACTCAGAACAACAAGAGAAATTAACTTTCTAAAGCTAGATTTAAAAAAGCAACTGAGGTGTGAAAATTAGCTTTAGAAGCATGGGTTTTGAAATTCAAAAGGAACACAACTTTTTGCTATTAATGAAAATGAATCAACTCCTGTCTGCCCTTTAGTGTTTTGGTTTGTTAAGTTAATAAAAAGAAATTTAAGATACGTGCTTTAAGTTCTCTGATGTTTAAAAAAAAAAAAAAAAAAAAAAAAAAAAAAACCAAAAAACCCCACAACTAAAACCCAGAAAGCCAAACCCACACACAATAAAACAAGGACTTAAATGCCTTTTTTAGCAAGAAAACTCCATTATGCAAACTAGCTTTTGTAGCTATTATGTTCAAAGGACCTCTGTATGTTTCTTAGAAGCTTAACCACATATTTCTTAAATGCTTTCAGAAAAACACTCAAGATGCATAACACCAGAAAAATCAACTCTATTGAACGTTTTATTCTTTTCTTCCCTTTACTATCCTCAGATACCATAGTTATCAGAAGTATGCAGAGAGGTATAATTTCCATCTTTTAGGAAAACATGAATTAACTATTTCCAACGGTGAAGGCGAATGCCTAAGTGTTTCAAGACATTTTCATTCCCCAACTGTTGTGGCTCATCTCTCTTGACTTTGCAGGGTTAGCTTCTTCTTACGTTCTTCTAAACAACCTCTCTAATTTTAGAGCTTAAATGCATTTCTCCTATATTCTGGTAATCTGTCATATTACCCGAGATCATCCTGAATTCCTATTTTCTGCCTTTATTTTCTAACATTCATATTTCTCTTTAATTTGCTTCCCTAGAATGAGTTTTAACACCAACTACTATAAGCCTTATTTTGTAATTCATCAATTACCACATGTGCATTAACTTATTGAACAAAATTTCTATGTATTACTTAGCATAACAAAAAGAGAGATCTAGCTATAATAAGAACTATAACAGCTAAGCAAAACAGGTCATTATAATCTTGGGTGACATCTATACTGACGCAGTGAATTGACCAGATTTCCAACTACAAGAAATATTATCATCATGACAGAAGTTATTAAGTAGCTCAGTCTCCCAGAAATAGTAGATATGGGGTTTTACCAAAAAGATTTTTATAGAGAAATGACACTTAACAAAAAGGTATTTCACTGAATACCGAGATGGTGGATATTCCACATAAAACATCATCTTTTCTCAAAAGACAAAGTCTTCTAATAAATTGCTCCATCTTAACATGTAAAAACCACAAACAAGCAGCATATCAGAAGACTCAGTTGTGAAAGAATTTAAAGCACTCTGTTCTTTGGTTCTTATACTAGAGGCAACTTCTCATATGCCATGTAAAAATATTGAATATTTGAAATATAATTTTCTATAGAAATAGGCTTTCTTGAATCCAAAGAACATGTGCACTAGGAAAAATGTAATTAAATAAAGCACTCAAACATCACACAACTAATTTCTTACAATTTTACAATGCAATTCTATTTCCAGTCTAAGATCTGAGCAGTTCAAACTTGAAAATACAGCTGTCTAACAGTCTGCACAAAAGTTTTTGGGAACTAATTAGAAAAATAAACAAAAAACCTGGAAATTTTAGAGTCATCTTAACTCTTCCTGCTTCCAAACAACAGCAGTATCCAAAGAAGAAATGCCTACATATTTAGGAAAAAAAATAATTAAATTTACTTAACTCAAAGGGGTGTGGTCAATGTCTCAATGTCTAAAGGGCTGCCAGTGATGAGTGAGTAGTGTTTCTCAAGGCTTGATACTGGGACTGGTGTTGTTAGACATCTTTGTCGGAGACATGGATGGTGGGATAGAGTACACCCTCAGCAAGTTTGCCAACGACACCAAGCTGTGTGGTTTGTTTGACATGCTGGAGGAACGGGATGCCATCCAGAGGGACCTGGACAGGCTTAAGAGGTAGGCTTGAGCAAACCTCATGAAGTTCAACCAAGCCAACTACATGGTCTTGCACCTGGGACGTGGCAATGCCAAGCACAAATACAGGTTTGGCAGAGAATGGCTGGAGAGCAGCCCTGAAGAGAAGGACTTGGGAGTGACGGTGGATGAGAAGCACAACAGGATGAGAAGCCGACAGTGCGCACTGGCAGCGCAAAAAACCAAGAGCATCCTGGGCTGCATCAAAAGAAGTGTGGCCAGCAGGTTGCGGGATGTGATTCTCCCCCTCTACTCTGCGCTTGTGAGATCTCATCTAGAGTATTGTGTCCAGCTCTGGAGTCCTCAGCACAGGAACAACACGGAACTGTTGGAATGGGTCCAGCGGAGGGGCATGAAAATAAATCAGAGGGCTGGCACACGTCTCCTTATGAGGACAGACTAAGAGAGTTGGGTTGTTCAGCCTGGAGAAAAGAAGGCTCCAGGGAGACTTTGTAGCAGCCTTTCAGTATCTGAAGGAAGCCTGGAGAGGGACTCTGTTTCAGGGAGTGTAGCGATAGGACAAGGGATAATGGTTTTAAATTGAAAGAGGGGAGATTTAGATTAGATACTGGAAAGAAATTCTTTACTATGAGGGTGGTTAGACACTGGAACAGGTTGCCCAGAGAAGTTGTGGAAGCCCCATCCCTGGCAGTGTCCAAGGCCAGGCTGGATGGGACTTTGAACAACCTGGTCTAGTGGGACCCGCCCATGCCAGGGGGGTTGGAACTTGATCTTTAAGGTCCCTTCCAACTCTAACACATCTATGATTTGAAATAATGGTAGCATAAGTTAAGTGTATTCATAACCAGCCCCCAAACAAACTAAAGACCACAAGAAACCACAGTATGGGAAGGATAAACCAGTTGCTCACTTCTGCAATATTGCCATAAAAACCCCAACTTAGCAAGCCAGATTACTTAACGCAAACAGAGAAGCATGCAATATCCAGTCTTTATTCCTCGCATAGTTACTAAACAGGTGCCTGCACATAGCTATTCAGATACAGAAATAAAATACACAAAATTGATGACATCAATTAAACACAGCTCCATGCCCATCACACATTAAAGGCTACCAAAAATCACCACCCTGCTCCAGCATCCTTTATTTTGCCTGAAAGAAGCAACATCCCACCGAGGGAATTAAATGTCAAAACCACCAAAAAGCAGAAAGTCAGAGATTACATAGCACTGAGCTTCTGTCAATGCTGGTACAAGGATTTTGCTGACCGCAGTAGACATTAAACTTGGACCCTTCTATTTCAAGCTGGATGAATGCCAACACCTTTTATTACGAACAAAAGACAGCAAGTCTGGAAAAAGACCAACAGTGCTATGCCAAATATATAAAAATAATCTCTCAATTTCAGAATATTGTTAGCTGCAATGTTCTTTAATTAGATTCAGTTTCTGATCTCATTTGAAGCATACAGTTGAGTATTAACTAGCTAGAAAGCTATTTTCCAATAACAGCTTAAAGGGGAATGATCTAGGTGACTGCAAGTATAGTAATTAGTTTTTCCATTAGGGTTTTTTTTTTAGCAGAACCATCAAACTAGAAGAGTATCACAAATTACTCTGGCTCAGAGATTTATTCTGATTCTTTACCCTGTGCTTTTCTTATTCTTGCATCTTCATTGTTGTTTACTCTTAAGATATCCACTGATTGTTTATGCCTTCTTTAAGGCAAACACCAAAACTATCTACTTCACATTTTTCCAATCTTTTGCCATTCTCACCATTCACCTTCATTAGTATAATATACAGCAACATACTAAGTTTGTGCAACAATCTACCTTATTACAAAGTATTATTTTCTCCTAAACACCAAAGAAAAGAATATTGTGGCAGCTTGCATAACAACTTCCATGATGTGACTAGAAAAAGAAAATTCAGCTGTAGAAGTATTTGATTACCATCATTTCTTAGGGCAGTTGGACTAAGCCTCAGATGTAGAATCAATTTATGAGCACTAAAACACAGGTTACATACCTTTGTGGAACACTGTGCATACTGACAGAAGTTACTGCCAGGAAATTGCAGGTACGATTTTATTTTATAAGTGAATTCAAGCAAATTAGTACTATTTCTAGTAAGATTTCCATGATGGCACTCCTTACATAGTTTTGTGTCACACCCGAAGCCATTTTAACATCAAACTCTACAGAGCATGGGCTCAGGAACCCGAAACAATCAATGTACATTAATCTTACATCTAAGTTTGCCACAAACATTTTTTTAGAGTATAAGATAAGATACAAAGCATACCAGTTCATTACTAAATCAGACAAATATATGAGATAGCACCTAATCCCCAAAAACATTATGTTAGCATCTCCAAAACAGGAGAGAGCCACCAATGATGTACCTGAAGAGTTGACAGACTCTTCATGGAACCAGGACAAACTCTACAAGTAGGAAGATTGACAGGCAGAGTTTTGAATGATACCCACCCAGCGTCCCAAGGAAGGGACTGGCTCTGCACACTCCTACCTGATCAACACAAGCAGGAAGATCAGAAATTTAATTGATAGCCGTTATGACCAGACTAATGAAAATCAGAAATTAAAAAAAAAAAATATTGATGTTACTAGCAAATTATACCTCAAAAGACGAAATGATCCTTACAATCATGATACTGCACTAATCATATAAACTTGTGCAATATATTTAAGAGATCCATAAATTGAGAACATATTCCTTCACAGAGGCCAAGCTGAGACCTGCCATTGCAGAAGTCATCAAAACCTGAGCCGTGCTAAGTGGGAAAGCCTCCTGACATCCAACAAGGTAACAGAAGAAAGCAGAAGTTACCAAACAGCTTTGCTAACTAACCGAGAAGCTGATGCTGAGCTCAAAGCAGAGTTATAACTACTATAAACACTGTGTTTTCATTGTTTTTCCCCATCTGGCTGGAAAGAGACACCAGACAGAATAAAATCTAGTATTACTACATGATGAGGTATCTCACGTGTCACTTCATGATCTCCTCTATGGTGCATCTCACTGAACTAGAGTCCTCACAGGCTTTCTAATAAACCAGCAGCAACTTAAGTAAATGAGAAAGAATGAAAAAAGTGTTTCTCTACCAGATCTTTAGTTAAAGCACTTGTAGCTGTTAATTGTTAATGAAGGTGGTATTAATGAAGTGAACTTTAAAGGTCACTTCTCCTTAGCAGAACTAAAAACGTACACATTTTTTTTCCAACAAAAAGACTAAGTTGCATAACACACCACCTAGTATTACTGCTGATAACCAAACAATTCCCCTTTAGTCTTTCTTTCAGTCTACGCAAAGAAATAATTTTCTCAGCACAGAAGTATTTGCTTGCTTTCATGGAAATCTGGATCAAGCCATAACAAAGATTTATCAGAAATCTCTACAATATAAGCATGCAGAAAAGACAGGAATAAGTAATACAGGTAAGTTAATAGTGATAAAATAGGATGCAAATATGTCAACTCTGTCACCTTTGAAGCATGCCTTTAGAATCTCATCAACATAAAAAGAAAAACTGAAATACAACAGGAAAAATGTTAGAAAGCTACTTTATATTTTTTACCAAAAGCATACCCTCCCCACACACTATGTCCCATTAACGCCTTAGGTGAATGCTTAAAATGAAGTGAAGTTTAATAAATCTTTCACATACTTAAATTGCAGTACTGTTCCTAATGTTATGCTTAACCCACCTAATGCCCTGTGAAGGTTTTTAAATATCATCTTTAACATGCTGACCTTCTCCAATCTCACATCATTTTCTTGAATCATGTTGTAGATCAAGATATTTTAAAATAGCATTTAAGCACCAACTACTTCAGAAAAAAAGTTAAAAAAAAATATTAAACAGAGTCAATGTCACATTCCAGCCACAATTTCCATTACATTGCAAAACAAGCAAAGTTTAGATCACACAAAAATGGACAAGCAGGGACAAACTTGTATCACACAGAAAAATGAACAGTAGGAAAAGCTTAAGTTAACTTAAATGGACAGTTTAAAAAACAGGGAAGCATTCTTTTTTGGAAATACATAATTTACCTAGCTAGATTTAAGAACAAATCTTCAGTTAGCATAAATTGCCTTAGGTGCTTGACTTTGTAATCAAGGACTTCAAAGTACTTGTGTCAATTTATACTGTCTCATGTTTTACTGTCTCTGGTTTTAAACTATAAGAGGTTAGATTTAGACTAGAGACAAGGAAGAAGGTTTTTGTAATGAAACATTGGAACAGGTTGCCCAGAGAGGTGGCAGATGCCCCATCCCTGGAAACATTCAAGGTTCAGCAGATGTGGCTCTTAGCAACCTGATCTAGTTGAAGATGACCCCAGGTCACCCCTGGAAACTGCAGGGGGTTGGACTAGATCACCTTTAAAGGTCCTTCCAACCCAGACTATTCTATGTCCCTACATCCTACACATTACAACTTGGTAACCAAGAGTATTGTCTAAAAAAATAATAATAAAAAAAATAAAACTACACATAAAGCTCCCCAACAAAATAATAAACAAACCCACCCAAATAAATAATAAAAAGGCATCACAGGAGAAGAAAACAAAGCAAATAAACCATACCAAAATAACAGACACGTTTATATAACTAAGCAGCCAAAACAAGAGACACCCGATGGGTAGAAAGGATGCTCCAACAGACAGAAAATTCAGAAGACCACATTCAACTGGACTGAGTTCAGTAATTCAGACAAGCTGTTTTGCTCCTATTTCACTTCCCAACCTATCACTCATTTTATGAACAGAATTGTTTTTTAAGGGCAGGGGAACTTGTTCTGCATGCCGACTCATGCTTTGTACAACACATGATCCTTTTTTCAGTCAAGACTCTTTAGTGTTAAAAAAAAAAAAAACCCACAAAAATTCCCAGCTGCTTAGTATGCACCTGAAAATACTACACAGCTGCTGGAAAATCTGAGTATTCCAGAAAAAAATGCACAAGTTTTTCTTCAAAAGAAAAGCATGAGGTATTGATTTTCCTTCTTTTAATTTACCGTTAAGTCCTAGTCTATACACTCACAATGCAATTAGATAGTTTGCTAGAGGCATATTGTACTGATTGGAATAAAGCAAGAATGGAAGAAAACACATTTTGGTTTATCTTTCATAAACAATTGTTTCAGAAGGCAGCTGTTTCAAAGGCCAAGTAGAAGAGCCAGCCTCTGTCCCAGCAGGGTGAGCTACATGGAGGAAGTTTTCAAGCTGTCCCAAATACATCATAAGACAGCAGATATAGATATAAGAGATAGAGGCAGCAGCTAAACAGAGCAAGAAGCAGGTAAAGTATTAATGTCTCATAAAAACTATCTGTTCCAACTAACACCACATAGAGGAAGGGAAAAAAATAAGAGAAAAAATAGGTAAGACACACGTGAGACTTCTGCAAACGTCTCAAATGACTTTTGCAAGAGAGAGTGAAAAACAACTCAGCATGGCCCCTAGTCTCTCTCATTATAATATTCATTATTGGGCTATATTTTCCACCAGCAGAAATAACCTCAGTCATTCCCCAAGGGGATCAGGAATTCCGAAGACCGAGTTTGCTGACTGAAGAACTTGATGTTCAATACAACAGTATTAAAGGGTCACCAAAACTCTTTGAGAAAAGGCTACTTTATTTCCAAACATAAACCACAGTAGTGATACCAGCAACTTTTACTTGTCTATGTTGACCTACAATGACAAGTGGGAATATGTAACAGGCAAACCACATACTTGGGCTTCAGTACGCTGATTTGAAGCCTGTGCTCTTCTATGCATACTCTGAGCTATTTACATTTCCATTATGAGCTTCCTAATATATACATAAGACATCCACCATAAAGTAGCTGAATAGCTGAAAGAAATATCAAGGGTTTTCCTTTCCAGTAACAGATTTCTCTTGAAAAACATACGCAGGAATGTCTATCATAATGATAAAGCATTCAAAGCCACCACAACATATGCCACGTACATCTTGCATATGCCGCTTTGTAAGTACGGCACCAAAATGCTCCTCCCCTGCAAAACAGGAACATTCTTGCCCTTTGCAGTGACAGTCCAGCTATGTGGGGCTGGGGGGTGAGGGAGGGTAGGGGGCAGCAGTGTTTAGAACAAGTCCTGTAGAACTAACCCTAGCAGGAAATAAGCAGTCAACAACTGCTCTCACGAACGCTAAGTGTTGCTAAGTAAAATTTCTGGGCATTTTCCCTAAGGCAAGCCATTTCAGAACTCTCAAGGCAAGTCTGACTCTCTCCATCACTTTTGGTGAGGATCTATCCTTCCTGAGTCTGTCAGCTGCAGAGTAATTCCAGTCCAAAGGGACATCTTGAGGTTACCTGGTCCCATGCCCTGCTCAGAGCAGCGCTGATGCTAAGTCAGCTGCTCAGGTCCAGTTAAGTTTGGACAACCCTGAGGATGGTGATTCTACCCCCTCTTTGGGAAACCTGTCTCTCTGTTTGAACACCCTTACAAAGCAACCCCCATTATCTAACTGGAGTGTTGCTTGTTACAGCTGCCTGATGCTTCTCATCTTTCCGCTGTGCAACTCAGAAAAGTCCCTAGCTCCCTCTTCTCTGTAACCCAGCATACTGCCATCTTCAGCTACTTCAGAGTCTCTTCTGCTGAACGAAATCTCTTCTCCCTGTAGACAGCGATCTCCAGCCTCCTACTCAAGCACCCTTCTTGCATTAGGGATCCCCAAACTGGGTACACTACTCCAGATGAGGTTTCACAAGCGCTGAAGAGAAGGTGTGAGTGTCTCCCACCCTGGCTCTGCTGGCCGTGCTCCTGCTAATACAACCTGGCATGCAGTTGGCCACCTTCACCGCAAGGGCACACTGCTGACTCGTGTTGAAGCTGCTGCCCTGTCAGTCTTGGTCAGGGTAAGTAATTACTCCTGCCTGTGACAGGGAAGCTTTTTCCCTGATACATTCTCCATGAGGGCAGAAATTTCTACAATCAGTAACATATTGTTCCCAGTGTGACCTTTTCTTTATTAGTAAAACAACTTAAAGTAGGTTCTGCATTGGCTTCTGCAGTTCAGCAAGCCAAAGAGAAACTCCAAGAACTTTAACTGGTTTCTTTTGGAGCTAGGTGTTTATGACTGACAAATGCGATAGAAGTTCAAAGATTATTTTTTTTCTAATCTTGGATTCAGTTTTTATCCCCCCTCCATCTCATTTATGTCTCCTGAAGCTGTTCAAATATTCAGCATCAGCACAGGCTTATGCACTGTGAGAAAAAAGAGATTAATTTTGTCCACAAATTTCTACTGCAGTGGGGAATGTGTCCTCCTCATCTCTTTGTTGAATTGTGGCTTAAATTCAACTTTACCTGTAATAGACAAATTCTGAATAAATAAGAGGAAATTTTCTAAATACTATACTTTGTTTGTTGCTCTATTGACAGAGAGGAATTTATTATTTTTGACAGGAATTTTAGCTTGTTTGGTTTATAAAGGAAACAATCCTGGCTAACACTTCTGTCATCCAGCCTTGACAGTTTCCGTATCCAACACCATCTCCACACAGTCAGATCAGATGCCCTGTTCTCCTCTTGAACTTAGCTTGTTGGCTAAGAGAGAGCCATATGGACACTAATGTGCAAATAAGCTTTTTCTAGAGTTAACATACCTTCTTTGATAATTTATTGACTTGATTTTGTATAAATGGACAGTGCCAGATGCATTAGGATGAGTTAAGACCACCTTCCCTCTCACCTGAACATTTCTGTTTCTAGTTCTTGAGCATGGGGTAGAGGGGTGTGTGCTGGGGGAGCATCTGAGAAGTTGTGCTCTTCCCCTCAAAGTCCAAGATAAATTTCTCCCCAAACGTTTAGCATAACCTTAAATTATCCAGGAAGCTCATCTGCTGCCAAGCAAAAACCCTGAGGCACAAAAGGCCGGCATAGCCTAAGAGTTATCACCTCCTCCATCCTCTCTCAGTCAGTGCAGCCCCTCTTCAGATGCATGTTCTCGTCCAGACAAGTCTGAAAAGACTACAGCCTTGTTTATACAGGTCAAGCAGAAGGCAAGTCCCAACATAACAAACTTTGATACAACAGGTTACATTCTTCCATGTATGCACACCCACCTAGACTAACAACCACAGTTCAGCTATCAAAACCTTCGGATTCCATTGAGTGACAGGTTTACCACACGTATTGTATGGACACATATCAAATCAAAATGACCACACAGAACGTATTACTTACACCCACATCATGTTTGAACTACATACATATAAGGACTCAATACAAGCCAGCAAGACTTCCAATAAGAAATAATTTTCACTTACACTTCAAAGCACCTGCCTTAAAAAACAAACAAACAAAAAACACCAAACAATCAAAAGCCAAAACAACTTGGTTGCAACAAACACTGAAATAAAATAAATACACTGTATTCATGGTCACATCTCTGTGTTTGCCCTGTAACACCAGGTGTACCTAATTCTCCAATAGTGGGTGCAGTTGATTATTACAAACACAGCAGTGTAGTAATGATCTGAAAATAAAGGGAATAAAGTTGCACAGTAGCCAGTGGTACATTGGCAACATGGCTCAGATGCTATAGTTACATCACTTCTGTGCTCCAAGAACATTATTTTTATTTAACCGTAACATGACAGTGATCTATTTATCAAGTGATGCAAAACCTAAAATATAAAATTATATTATATAGTTCTAGTATATCAAAGCTGCTTTAGAGATTTCAAGTATTTTCTTTATATATAAAATACATATGTTAATACATTGTTATTATATTTAATGGAATATAAAATAACTGGTATATTAATATAATTTTTGTTTTTATATATATAAATTTCAGATCTGCATAATGAGCAAGACCAAACATGTAAGTCACACACTCTTTCCCCCTGAAGAACAAGAAACCATATCCTGTGCTGCATCAAAAGAAGCATGTCCAGCAGGTCAAGGGAGGTGATTCTGCCCCTCTACTCTGTTCTGGTGAGATCCCAAACTGCAGTACTGCATTCAGCTCTGGGGCCCCCAATGGACAAAGGACATGGACCTGTTGGAGCAGATCCAGAGGAGGGCCATGAAGATGATCAGAGGGCTGAAGCGCCTTTCTCATGAAGACAGGCTAAGAGAATTGGGATTGCTCAGCCTACAGAAGAGCTGGAGAATGACTCTTTGTCAGTAAGTGTAGTGACAGGACAAGGGGTAACGGCTTTAAACTGAAAGACGGGAGATTTAGACTAGATACCAGAAAGACATTCTTTACTGTGAGAGTTGTGAGACACTGGAACAGGTTGCCCAGAGAAGCTGTGGATGCCCCATCTCTGCCAGTGTTCAAAGGCCAGGCTGGAAGGGGCTTTGAGCAACCTGGTCTACTTGGAGGTGTCCCTGACCATGGCTGGGTGGTTGGCATTCGATCTTCAAGGCCACTTCCAACACAAACTGTTCTAGGATTCTGTGAGTACTGTAAACTCTTGTCCTCGCCTTTTAGAAATAGAATTAGTTGCAATATTTTTTAAACAGAAAATAAATGCTGCTTGGACTTCAAAGGTAAATTTACTGAGGACATATTGACAGGACACTAGAATCTTGTACATTAAAAATATACACTTTGCACATTAATCAATACCTAAACATCATTTTACAGCCTATATTAGCATGGAGCTTAGAGATTTCAATTGTAGCAGGCCTGCTACAGTCTCAACTTTATTAGAGCGATTTGATTTTATGAGCAATAGTACCAACAAAAGGATTTCTGCAGTTCTAGAGCATGAATTTAAAGTGAAATACAGAAGCAAAATGTCAAACCTAAAATGCATGAGGTGAAGTCTTAAAAGAAGCATGCAAACTCTTAAAGCATACATAGAGGAAACAAAGCAAAAAGCCACTGACAGATCTTGAAAGCATGTGACAGTCTTAGATTACTACTTCCCCTTAACTTCAAATGACTCAACGTAAACTCTGTTCAGCAATTACTAAAACATCAATATGTGATGAACAATGTTTAATCACAAATCAAAAACGTGGCACCAGACAAGGTACTATGGAGAAAATTAACTCTATCACATACAAAATCAGCACAAGTTAACAAACACCAGAACTCAGCTTGCAAGGAAGTATTATGCTGAATGCACACATAGAGTACAGCTTCAGTACCACCCTGAAGTGCACATTTTTAAGAGATTAACCCTTTCTGATTATCCTGAGTTATTCAAAGAGGATTAGAATTTAGTTAAATACCACATTTTCCTATTAGAGGAATGTTTTCTCTAATGTTCTCAGACCAACTCTATCCACATTGCAATCTGGACATGTGTTTACAAATTTCCAAGCCCCACTACTGCTGCCTAATAAATAATTAAAAACAGAAACATTTTACTCCATGACAGAAGTAGGAAGACTTTTAAAAACACATATGTATACAAATACATACTTATGGGTCTCTTCAAATGCAATTTTACTTCTAACCTATGTGTGTGTGTGGGGGTTGTTGTTTTAAATCATGAACGTTACAATGTACTTAATAAAAAAATCTCAAAGGTAACAAAATCGACTTTTTGCATTGGGATTGCACTTTGTTTTTAAATCATCCAGAAGCAAATGAAGCAAAGAACACTTCAACTTACATGCTTAAAGTGCAGTGAAAAGCTACACAACTAAAGACAAAAATATTTAAATTGTTAAATTATCTCAACACTAGACATAACTCACTCCCAACCTACCTCCTTTCACATAGGAAATGCTGACAAGAATGCAAGCACACAGCAACTACCACTGCAGTTTTAACAGCCTTTTTGTCTTGAACCGTACAATACACACAGAAAGAAACAAACAGTAAGAGGAAACACAACTCATCAGCCCTCTTAAAAAGATTTAAGTTATACATTTGCCCCCATTTAAAGGTATACACACAGAAGCACAAAACCAAGAACTCATTATTAGCTTGAAAGCACAGTTGACATACACAATCAAAAACCAGACAGAACCCAATAATTGTCTAAAGTTTCATGGAGAGTATTGTAACTGAGAGGGCTCGTAATACCAAATTTGCACCTGAAACATTGACACAAAACAGGGTCCTGACTTAATCACTAACATAAAGAGAACTAAATACCCAGTGTACTTGTGTATTTTGTTTCACACAGTATGGCTGTACCAAAAAAATAAGGGCAGCAGTGCTTTAATGGCGAAATCTACCAAAATTTAGGCAACTCTAAACCCTGTCCCTGGAAATCAGCATCTACAACATGCCAGCACCTTCTCATCATAAAAGACCGTTCTCCTTTTTCCTTTAGGAATCTACAGTAAGCACACACTCACTACCTTAAATGTGGAAGAAACGGAGGTTCCAATCCTCCTCCTGCATAGGCATTTAAACTAATATTAGTAAGAGCATACTCATAACAGAATTTCACAGCAATACAACTTTTTTACTTGAGACTACTTCATTAAGCATTAAAAATTAAGTACTGTCTTTCCTTCTATGCTGCTCAGGGATTAGAAGCTTCACTTCATTAGAAACCAAGTTTCCATCCCTTCATCAATTAATACTTACAAAGCTTTATACAAAGTTAAAGAGTTTCAACCACAGAATCATAGAATTGTACAGGTTGAAATGGACCTTCAGAGATTATCTAGCCCACTCCCACTGCAGGAAGAAGGGGGAAAGAAATAAGACTTGGCAATTCTAGTTCCTATAAATATTCTTTTGGAGCTAAGCACAGGTACTTTAGAATTTGAGAAAGCAATGCTGCCAACAACTGAACACTAAAAGTAATAGACAAATATAAAAATGAAATGAAGGGAGAGAAGCCTTTGCCTTGATGAAGTATTAGAATAGTTTCATATATATGAAATACTGTGCTTTAAGTGGTACAGCTGGAAAAGTAAAAGCTGGTGGATCTATCCTCAGAGAACACAGCAAGGAAAGCGTCATTGCATCTATTAGTTACTAAACCAAAGACAAGGTTATGAATATTAAGACCAGAAGAACACAAGAGGGAGAGTGTGACGCAGGACAAAAAGAGGATGAAACTACTTCCCATGTAACCTTCGTGAGAAGCAGCAATGTTTTAGAAGTGCTGTTTTGGCTTCAAAGCTTCACATTCAGCTTCAAACAAATGAACAAATGCCACATACTTTTGAGCGAAGACAAATTTCTCACTTCTACCCAACATGATGGGGGAAAACAGGTAGAAGAGATTAGAAAATAGAAGAGCATGCTGTTAGTAGGCTATGTCACATTTTAAGTAACTGAGAATGGCATGTCTAAACTTTGCCATTTGAGAATGTGAATTACTAAAAGGAAATATTTTCTTGCTTCATCAAATCATCAGCAAAATGAGAAGGAAAGTCAGCTCAGGTTTCATACAAAGACATTTTCACAGAATAACAGAAAAGGATATGAGATTAAGTCCTAATGAACTCTTAATTAATAGGAACAAAGCCATAACTATTATGAACAAAAAAGGTGTTAAGACTACTTACTGTACACCTTAACAGAAAGTAAAAGCAAGTTAATTGTAAGGAGTTTAACTCTCAAATATCACGTTAGCCCACAAGGTCGACCGTATGACAAAAGAGTACATAAAGGCAGTCACACCCTAACAAAAAATACACTGTACATTTACACTCTTAACTTGCTCTGAACACTAAGATAAAAATTGTGTCATTTGCTGTCTGCTATAATTTTTTTTTCCCCCTAAGTACTGCAGTTTCTTGTTGTTGGTTCCAGCCCAAAGCTGCCAGAGTTGAAGATTCATTGTTGCTGACTAAAGAAAATATGCAGTAATAAGAAGATAAATAGGAGGCAGTGTCATAAATATGAGATGCTTAGAAGTATAAAAAAAAAAAAAAAAAGACAGGCCCCAATACAGTAGCATCCGATTTCAAGAAAACAAATTTGTAGCACTGAAATGGAAAGAGACTACTTAAAAACTAAATGCATCCTCCCCATTCAAATATGGGTTTAGTTACTGTACTAGCACAAAGTAATTGAAGCAAGTACACGACTTACAAATGCAGAAGCAAAACTGCATAACTGAATTAAGTACTAAGCACAGCTATTTCTTTGAAAAAATAAAGATGCAGAAGACAAGAATGATGACTAACAAGGCTCTGTCCAAATATCAGATGGTAAAAAATGAATTTTCATTAGAGAAGAAAAGGGTATGGAAATACCTTCTGGAATGCTAAACAAGCAAATAGCAGAATGACTAAATGGACCCCAAATAATTGGCAGGATGTTACACCATGTGTATACTATTTCTAGCTCTGCTGTTTCCAGTAACAGAGGCTGTAAACATCATTCAGACACAGTCCAGCTACAGTTCCTACATATATGGGAACAACTAAATCAGCATACTTGAACTAAGTTTCAAAACTCGTACCAGAAGCCACCGTTTTAATATAAAATTAAATTTTCAGAAAAAGAATTTCAAAACAAGATAGTCTTTCCCCCACCTCTTCAGGAATAGCAAATCAAAATAGTGTGGCAAAAAAAAACCCAACTAATGTATTTTTTTAAAGCTTTTCCAGATTAAATATATTTTTTAAAATGTGACTTCATATTTTGACCTAAAATTATTTTCCTTATGCTGTAAAACTAATTTATTTTCTGTTCATTTTTTGACAATTTTCTCATTAATGATAAAACCCAAGGTTTTAAAAGTATTTAATATTCTTATGCATATCCAGCAACACCTCTTAAAAATTAAAAAGCCAAAGAAAATGTAGGTAGCAAGGTAAATGCTCATAATAACAACTGCTAGGAAAAAAACTTCATTAATTCAAGCCATAAACAATTAAGACATACAAACAATGCTCAATATCCTAATCCACATTCCAAAGTAAGGAGATGGTAATTATTAAATATTGTTTCAAGACAAATGTTAGTGAATAGAGCTGTCAATCCATTTAAACAAATATAAGGTTCATACAACTGGTAATATCTATAGTTTACTTAGTCCGTGAAACATAGTTACTTCACAGTCACTATTATAGCAGCTTCATTACACATAAAGAAGACTGTTTTAATATTACTCTACAATAAGAAAGTTAAATATCATTGATTACAGGGGAAAAAAGTAATCGCTCTATTACTTTTATAAGACTGTTAGGAAAACTTTGTGGAAAAAACCCAAAGAGGTCTCTTCCATTATCATCAGTGCAATGTTTTCTCATCACAAAGCATACTGTTTTGCTTGATACATTTCTGACCCCACTGAACTATGCATAATATTTGAGATGATATCCAGGGCTGTCCTTTGAAACAATATTCAGCTGTTTTCTTTAGGAATTCAAATGATAAGAAGATTTCCACAGAAATAAGCTAAAATCCCAATAGAAACTATACTGCTTACCCTAAAAAGACCCATCTTCTCCCCACTCCAACACACATACACACACACAGAAACAAATCCCACATTCTACATCAGTAGCCTGAAGTCCCTGAAGTTCACATTATAAAAAAGAAATGCGTTCAGGAAGCAGCTGATACATCAGGGTTATGAACCAGCGCTACATCATGTGGTGGAATTTTAGGCAGACGGGTCTATTGGTATAGTTTAGGTACATACATATAAACAACAAAAAGTCCCCACAACATTATATCATCCTGGAAAATCTGCAAAAATGATCAATGAATTTGCTAGAATATTATTCATATATCTGCTACTACTAATAGCAGTTATAAAATGCATTGGTAGATTTTTGTCCTGTTAACTATCATTAACTGTAAATCAGAAGCATAAAGTGGTACTGGAAACAAGCACCAGAAAAGAAGGGGCTATTATCTTAAGAAAACCCAAGCTACTATCACTTTCAAATATACATTCCTGAAGTACTCAAATCTCTTCTATCACATTCTTCAAATCACATCCTAATTCTCTGTGTCACCACAAACGTGGATAAGAAAGACACACACATCCAGATCAATCTGAAAAGCTCAGCTGCATTCAAAAAAGAAAAGGTGTTTGCTATTGCATTGTATCTGAAGAGGGTAGTCAAGGACACCTCCTGTGGAGAGAACCTCTCAGGGGGCAACACTGAAGCAAGCTGAAAGTAAATGAACAAGAAATACTCCTTTTGCCTGAAGACAGATAAGTTTCTCCGTTGCATAACGGATTTGAGAAGAGTTAGTTAATTTTGACACATCATGAGGAAGGGCACGACCACAAAACATGGCAAAGAGTAGGAATAATCCAGATCTTCAAACAGGCAATGTCACATAGCAAGAACTGTTTGCTGTCACCTGAAACATTCTCTTCACAAACTGAGCTTCACCTCCTCACAGGGCCAATGGCATCTCAGAAGCCACATGGAATAAAGAAACCAAAGACACAGCCAAAATACTTTTTCAAGAAGGTAGTTACATTTGCAGAATCAACTACGACAATGAAGGAGACCAGCCAAAGTGTTGATGAGCATGCCACAGAACATGCTAGAAGCAGCCCACCAAGGCCACAGCACAATGGCACTGCAAGTGGGCCAAGGCCAACATGGGCTGAGGCAGACTTGGCCCTCAAAGTGACTTTCAGCTTCTTCTAGCACACCTCCTCCAAGCACATGCCTTCTCCATTAAAAGTTATCACCAGGAGAAAACAGTAATGAAGTAATAAATACCTACCTCCAACTTTGTCCATAAAAACACACAGAGGAGAAAAATTACCCAGAGCAAGTTCCGTTGTGATGTTTTTTATGCTAATACTGTTATAAAATACGCAAAGGTTACTAGGAAATCAAAAAGTCCAGGACACTATTTTACTGAACAGCCATCAGATGTGCAGTAACCTAGTTTGGGAGAATTTTAAATGAGTGGAAGAAGCGACACAAGTAGAAAAGGAGTATCATTCTGCATAAATTGCTTTTATTCACAGGCGAAGTAAACACCAAACCCCCCACTTAAACCCAGGCAGAGTAAACAGAAGAGAATTAACACCACAGGACAGATCTCTGCCTGAAGGCAATGCCAGGGCAAGAGCCAGAACCACTGGCATGACCACGGGAGGCAGATGGCACAATGGCACTGGCCGGAGCAGGGGGAAACCTGGCAGGGCCGTGGTCTCACTTACATCTCAAAACAAGCCCAAGCTGAGCTCAGTCAGCATCCCGGTCCTCAGTGGTGTCTCAGCAAGCCAAAGCAGTT
Source organism: Nycticryphes semicollaris (assembly GCA_013400055.1). Classification (NCBI taxonomy): domain Eukaryota; kingdom Metazoa; phylum Chordata; class Aves; order Charadriiformes; family Rostratulidae; genus Nycticryphes; species Nycticryphes semicollaris. Next base: position 438,480 of record VXBJ01000045.1, read on the forward strand.
TTGGCTACCTGCCCACAACTGATTTCCCTGCAACAGAAGTGGCTCCTGTCACCCACCAAGACGATCGCTGCAAGTAACTGCAAGCACTACACCTACTCTTTTCTCTATCTGATCATACTTCTTCACAGCAGGCTTGAAAATGCCAGCAAAGATAATTTCAATACTATTTTCCATCTTTAGTCTAACGGTGAAAAACATTTTCAAGATATATTTGTGATAAGTGCATAAAACTTAGCTTCACACTGCAAAGATCTTTCCACAAAGTGAAGGGACATAATTGTGCAATGAAATTATAAAAAAATCTTCATATCAGACTTAACACAAAGAAAATTCCTTTCATGGACACCAAATAGCTACACTAAATGGATGTGGTATTTGTGTATTGAACACACCAGTTATAACAGACAAGGGCATTTTTTCTCTTTCAAATCTTATGTCCATGTAAAATATAATTCAGTTACCCAGAAACAATGATGAAGTATACCTGAGTACCAGGGATTTCTTTCACAGATTTGATGGGTATCATGCAAGTATTAACGAAGTCATCAACAAAATTAATTGAGATACTACATCTAAGTTCTACTTCCAGTTTTTATCTGCTATTATCAAATTAATGAATGTGTCTGCATCAATAACAGACCAGTTACAGAGAGGGTCAAGTTATAAACCCATAGCAACCGAAAGACTGATGAAAAGGATGACAAAATATATTTTGAGTCCAGATAACATTAAGTTTCCTACTTATATCAAGAGACTATTTTTATCAAATGACCCATAAAAAACAAGCATAAAAATGTAAAAATATTATCAGTCACGACTACGAATATAATTATAACACCACCACCACTCACTGCTATACTCGTACTACTCATACAACAGTGCTACTGATCTCTGCAGAAATCATTAAAAAAAAACAATACACAAGCACCTCCAAACAGTACCTCTTATGATTTACCACCCTTGGATGGTATCAGAAACTGATTTTTATTGTTTTTAGGCTGCTGCATTTTCTAACTTATTAATACAAAGACAGCAACGCAGTAACACTGGATGGGACAACAGTCCAAACAGTACACAATAAATTATATTCTTTTTCTGGAAAGATTTTTCACAAGAAAATTAAGTATTGAGCAAAAGTAAATGATAATAAGAAGTAAAGTACAGTCAAGGTCAAGAAAGAGCTAGAGATGAAGAAACATCAGCCGTAAGAATCTTCAAAATATTAAGAACAAAACTTCTTTGAGGTTTTCATAGCAATTACAACTTGAAATGAGAAAAGTTCCAGATTAACATGATTAAGGTGTAAACAATTGATTTGTTTTTAATCTGAATTTAATATAGCTTTAGCTACTTTGCCCTGAGAAAAGAGAGACATCTACTCTGACCACAGCATAGTATACCATCAAATAGTACTCAAAACACAGAGTACCCAGAAAAAGTGAGTGCTATTTGATTAAATAAAAAACCAGAGACTCTACTAAACAAACTACTCTTAGAAATACTGAAACACTAAATCTTTGTATAAAGTAAACCAAACCACTTAAAACTTAGGCAGAAACCCTGGAAGTCTCCTGTACTTCAAAACACATCTACTTCAGAAGCCTTCTCTTGCTTTGCTTCCCTTACTCACACACACCTTTGTGGAAGTGGGATGCTATATTTTAAATAAGGGTGGAAGATGCTAAGAAATTTTACAACCACCTTCTTCAGACTCTTGTTTAGTCATCTTTGCGGTCTCCACAAATTAATACAGAGTGCTGGTCCAACAAACTCAAGGACCCAGTTACTAAAAGCTTTAATGAATTATTGTTGCTAAATCTTGAGTATGCAAACCTCTCAGATGCTTATTTAGTACTAACAGCTACTATACAGCTTTGGAATTGCAGTGGTTTACTTGTAAAGACAGCATTATGTAAATCCTAAATGGAGCCACTAGCTAACTAAGTAATGTAACATTCAGTGTGAAGGTGACTTTAAATCCCACCATTTTAGGTAAGAAAAAAGTTATTTGAAAAAGCTTGTGTAATTTGTTCAATCAAGCACCACTTCCACACAAAAAAGCCTTCATGATCAATAAGTAGGTACCATGGTTGAACACCTTCAGCCAAAAGAAATTAAACTGATCTTAAAAAAGGATAGAAATAAACAGGTTGTTTGCAACCTATGATCTTTTAGCTAACCACCTCCAAAAACATACAAGTTACAGGATCCCTGTAATGTACTTTAAAAGATCTTAAGAAAAAAAAAAAAAAAGGAAAAAAGGTGTGAGATTTTGAGATTAAGTTTGTTCTTCCTTTTCCCATTTGGAAATAGCGGTTCTATACTTCTCCACCAATTTCTACTAACAAAGCAGGACTTTGTCAGAGCTAGATCAACCAAGGGTAAGAAACAGAGCAAGCACAAAAATACATTCAAAGCCATGATCTGTCACACTTGGCCAGCTTTTAGCTTTGTGACCAAGATTACTGATGGAAAGAAGGAACCACAGAGATGGAGCGGCACATGGAAACGGATGCTTCTTTCTCAGTGCAAGGAGAAGAAAGCAGTTAACAGGTTAATGAGGAGCTACAGAATGGGACAGTCTGATAACCACGTAACTGGGAGGCTATTAGAGTTTTTCCCCAGATGAAAACATATGCTAAAAGACCTCTACCATCCCTGTAACCTGGAGGGAAATGCAAATATTGCATGCCCTATAGTTAAAGGTTGAGGGGAGTTCACCAGTTGCCTGGGAAGAACAGGTAGAAGGAGAGGCACTACTGCCCAGGCCTCCATCCCAATGGCCTCTACTCACCCAGAGAACAGCTGAGGTTGCTCCTCTCACAAGGAGACCATCTGGAGCATCAGCAGCAGTGGGAGAAGTCCCACTGTGCAACCAGGAAAGTGGGAAGGGAAGGCCACCTACAAACAATGAACAAAAAGTAAAATTAAATTTAAGGAAGCTGAAATAGGTCAAGCTCACTGAGTCCTAAATTCTAAGAAAATGTGTTTGAAATTTTAAAGGAAATCAAATTATGAATCTTAAGCTTAGGAACTATCATCTAGCGTGCTTTTAATAAAAGGAAGAATTTATCCCAAAGAAGTTCCTGGAAAGTTATGTGAGGAATTCAGTTCAAATATGAACCAATCTCATGAACAAGAGACACAAATTAAGTAGAAGAAACTACGACAAAGCTGCATCCAATAAATTAAATCAGTATTTTACGAACTAACATTTCCACACCCATATCAATCTACAGCAAAGCAATAATATTTATTTATTACTTAATGCCTTCTAGAATAAAAGCAAAATAAAGCCACACATGCTGCATCTGAAAAAAAGCCGGGATTTGGCGGAAAGGCAAGTGACATTTGTTTACATATTTTCCCCCAATTTCTTAAGTCCTGTTATGTCAGAAGAAAATCATAAAGCTACTTAACAGCACAAAGTGACATCCATTATGATACAGTGTAACAATCTGGGCCTGGAGTCTTTCTAAAGAAAAAGACACATGAAATTACCCGTCTAAACTCTGTGACAAGGAACGTAGGAGTTTGTTTATACTATTTGGTTTAAAAACAAAAAATTACAAACCCAACTACTAATCTTTTTTTTTGTCTGTGTTACAGTATAAACCTTCAATAGATCTATTGACAATAACTCCTGTTATTTAAATGAGTATACAAAGAGAGCATTTTCTTCCATATAAAAGACAGCTGGATAGCAACATCTTAATTAAATTCTGAATTCTGAATTGAAAAAATATTAGATGAAAGCATCTTAATCACCTCTGACAATCAATCTCACCCTAAATGTTTAAAATAATTAATCGTATTGCAGACAGCTGGGTTATTTGTTTAAAGGCTACAGTCATAAAACCAATCAGGTCTCGTATTTATAGAGCTATTTAGAATTAACACAAAGGCATTTTTTGCATGAATAGCTTCCTGCAATTTCAGAATCCGTGGAATGCAAATTCAGTTATGAAATCAATTAATCTTTTAAATTACTTAATTATCTCTCAGATCCAACAAACAGGCAATTGTAAAATACAAGAGATACAGGAGGCAGAAGGAAGGCTTTGCAACTGTACAGCTTCCAGTACACCCCAGAAGAACAACTGCCCTTTGAAAGGCGCAGTTACCTCTGTAATGGAGGAACCCCAGTGCGCCTGAAACCAGAGCTGGAGCATATCTCAAGTACCTGAGTATACTCCATTTGAGATTTGCATGTATTTTCATCAGAAAAGGTGAACGTGAAACAGACTTGTCAATTACAAGAAGCATCTGGGGTTCAGATTTGATTTGAAAAGCTCATTTGAACCTTTCTGGAGCAGAAAGTTCATCTGTTCCTCCTATCTCAAGGTAGATTGTGTAATTTTTACTTTATATATAAATATATATAGTCCTTGTGAACAAAAGTTAGGTCTTTTTCTTCACTGCAATTTACCAGGTTTATTTTGATATAGCACTGAAGCCTGTTCAGATATATTTTTTTTTGCATTTACTTGATTTTGCTAATTTCTTCTTGTTTTGTCTACACAGTGCATTAATCCCTCTTCATCTGAAGAGGCTGACCCATCTATCACTGTTCTCAACGCTATATGTATCTGCTGCATCTTCTCAGTACTCCACACACTTGCCCATGACAGAATCCATACATTTTCTTCAGGCCCAGATAGTTCACAAAAGTTGTTTTTTTTTTTTTTTGCAAATGGAAACACTTCAGTTTTTTGAAGTCAATATAATTGCAACCAAGAGATTTTAGAGGTTTTTGGTTTTGTTTTGTTTTTTTTTTTTTTTTTTTCCCAGCAGCATTAGCCTATTCCATTTCAATATAAAGTCTTAAAATAGCCTATTGATACTGTTTGTCATCCAGCCACTAGGTCTGCAAGCCCACTCAACACACTGACCTTCAACTCCTGATTGCAGGCACATTTCAGATGTATGTGTCTGTGGTTTTCTTTGAAATGCAACCACAAGCGTCATGGATTTTTCCCAAAGTTTTAAAACAGAAAAGTACATTGTGTTTAAAGACTATATAACTGGGGGTGCGGGGGGAACCCCAAAACAACAAAATAAGACAGCATTGAAAGTCTCTGGTTCAGTACCAATTTCTAGTGATGAAATATAATTAACACTATTTACCACTACCCTTTGAAGTCATATTTTGTTTGCTTCTAACTAGCAAATTAAGCCCTTTAACCTGGAATTCAGGGTTTGCTATTTAGGAGGAAAAAAAAAAAAAATCACATTTCAGCAATGTCAACTTGTATATCTTCAAGGAAATTAAAGAGAAGCAATACTGGCATTTCTTGTCAGAACTGAAAGCAAGCTGATCGCTCTTTATTCCAGTTTCTCAGGCTTATGTAATCTGAAAGCATCTCTACTCAAGTGCTTTTAAACTTGTTGTTAATTCCAGTCAAATAAGGACAGAGTCTGAAACACAGAAAAAACATCTCCTAAAAGGTAAGGGATAAGCAGGAACAAAGCCAGCATGCGATTATTACCATTAACAAGCTCCCTGACAGACAGAAAAGTAGAGAAGATGAAGGTTTTTTGGTTGCTTGTGGTTGTTTTTTGTTTGGGTTTTGGGGTGGCTTTTTTTTTTTTTTATTTTAATTCAATATTGTTTTGCCTTTTAAAAGTAGGTAAACCCCAATCACAGAATGGTTCGAATTGGAAAGGACCTAAAAGATCACCAAGTTCCAACCCCCCTGCAATGGGCAGGGACACCTCCCACTAGAGCAGGTTGCTCAAAGCCCCATCCAGCCTGGCCTTGAACACTACCAGGAATGGAGCATCCACAGCTTCTCTGGGCAACCTGTTCCAGTGCCTCACCACCCCCACAGTAAAGAATTTCTTCCTAATATGTTAATCTAAATCTACTCTCTTTCAGTTAAAAACTGTTACGCCTTGTTCTGTCACTACACTCATTGATAAAGAGTCCCTCTCCATCTCTCCTGCAGGCCCCCTTTAGGTACTGGAAGGCTGCTATAAGATCTCCCCAGAGCCCGTTCTCCAAGCTGAACAACCCAGCCAGTCTACATCATCATATGCATAGCTGTTAATTATACGCTGTGCATCAATCTTTGCCTTCTGCAGGTACCATGAAAGATGCAGAAAGTCAGGAAAAGAGAAAACGAGACAATGACGAGAAGCTAGAAAGGAGACTCCCAGAATTGTACCACCTAGATCCATTCAACTTGAGGCACCCGGATGAAGCATCTAAACTGTGACCCCAGTTCTTCTCCGTACTGATATAACGCTACAGATAGGCCTGGATATATGAACTGCTTTTGCATATCTTTGGTGGCCTGGATCATCTTCCCCAGCTAACTGCAATGCAACTACTCCACACTTCTGATATGCTAGAAGAAAAAGGGTAGAATGTATCAGAAATACACTAATAAATACAAAACTACTCTAATCCAAATAGCCCAGTAAAATCATCAACCCTTTCAATGAACAGGACTACCGCTATACTTTACTATGCGTAGTAGTACTCTGTTACAACGGGATGCTACAATAGTGTTCCACATTCAAGAAAAATGAGGACTAGTACAGTACTGCCAACAAACAGATGGGAAAATAGAGTACAAAGCAAGGACAAAATACACTAGACAGAAAAAATTTAACCTGTTGGTCATTTTTTAATGATGAGTAATTTTGATACTAAGTCTACATTTATCTACTAATAAACATGCCAACACTGAGAATATGCTACGGTGTTGCCAGAGACAATGTACAAAAACTTTGCTATGAAAAAGACTGTTTTAAGTAAGATAGAAGTAGAAAAAAGGCATAAAGCAATAATTATATTTATTACTTATTAACTTTGCCAGCGCTATAATTTGTGCAGAAGAGTACAGGAGAAGGTATAAGCTGAAATGCAGAAGAGACATTGGTCGAAGGGTTGGAAAACCCTCAACCCTTCAGGTTAACCTGAAGAGGCAGTGGGAAGGGGGAGGTGAGAGGAGCTGGAGACATTTGAACAGCAGAGGAAAGAAATTCTCCATACTGGAATCACCCAGCATTAATTGTCCAATGGTTTAAACAGCTCCTACTGCCTTTTGAAGGGGCAGCTTTAAGCTATTTATGGCCCTGCTACAAAACTGCTTTTTGAAGGCCTTTTACTTTAGGGATAGCTCAAGTGCCCTCATTAACTCAAGCAGCTGCTTTGTCAAACTCCAAGCATTGTAACACAGAAAAGTGGCAGATCATTACTTAGCCATATGTTTTAAAGTTATACTGCGAGCAGTACATGACAAAAGCGAACAGAACTTGATTTGCACACCTTCCTCAATAAGGCTTTAGGGAGGACAGTTCGGAAACATCTCATACATTAAAGCCTTATTTTTGTCCTGCTGAAATTCTGTTGGAGCAGACTAGTGTGACATAAAAAGCATTTTAAAAAATAGAAATACTGTACTTTCACAAGATTTCCTTACCTTTCAATTAGCTCCATGTATTAAAGTACTTAATGGGGCAATAGGGATGAGTCTAAAGAGCTTTACAGTATTTTTCATCTTTGTGACTTTAAAGCAGCTAACATCATACTAAAAGAAAGTTAAGGTTTAGCCTACTGTGCAAGTCAGGATTTTCATCCTGTCAAAATGCTAAACTCCACAGCACTTTCAGTGAAAAAGCAAAACACCAAACAATTGCTGAGACAAAGTAGGGCACTGATGGAAAGCAGTGGGGAAAGAGATACAAAGCCCCAAAAGCAGCGTAACAAAAAAAGACCTTGCCCTTACCCCATATTTATTTGCAACATAATTCCTTGGGAAAATTAATTTTGGATGCCCACATTTTCTGGACTTTTTCCTCCCCAAAAATGTAAATACAAAATACATGCAGATAAAGTTTTCATCTGTATTTTCAAACATTTTTTTTAAAAGACTAGATCTCTTCAGGCAAGACTTCATGAAACTTCTGAAACAAGCCACGAATGTCTCAATTGGACTACAAAATTAAAATCTAGACTTTGAAAATAAAACCTGGCCAGTATGAAGGGAGAGTACATGCTAATGAACTTTGAGGTGAAATACACTACCAAGAGGCATTTTCTTCCAAATTGGCACGACAGTAGTAAGAAAAATCAAGCCACACTCTAAGGATTAGTAATTCTAACTTCCTCCTCCAAGGTTTGAGGGCAGAAAATTGCAATAATTTTTCAAAAATATATGGAAGTTATTTTGGAAAAAAAGGCATTTTCCTGATATACCATGGTATTGTAACCCAGCTATTAAGACTATCATTTAATGCAGGATGTATCATTAATATTTTTATATAACAGGACATTTGCAATTTGAAGACACTAATATAGGAGTATACTAAGAAAATAGAAGCTGAAATTCAAACATTTTGTTTGTGATTATCACACTTTCTGAACGAACTGGATATCATTTTTATATTTTTATTAGTCTACAATTCTTTGAAAGACGCAAAACCCTTGAGGCTTTATTTTTAAAGAGGTACTGACAGCAATGATTAGTCTTTATGTTTGAAGCAGAGTACGGCATGATCCACACACTGCCTTCCTGTCCTACATGCCATTATGAGCACACCCTGGCAATCTTCCCCAGCAGTAAACACTGCATCTTTTTTCACATCCTCTTCCTCAAAGACCTATAAAGAAGTTCACAGTTCTGGAAAAGGGTATAAAAGCTCTTACAAGTAGGCTTTTTTTTTTTTTTTTTTTTTTCAAGAAAGAAAATTAATTTTTTCTTCCATGAAACAAAGCCAAGAGTTTTGTGTTTAAGGCAGGGATGGGTTTTGCTAAAATACTATCATACAAGCAAAAGCACAAGCTCCAGTTTCAAAACCTTAACAATTCAAGCCCCAGAATTTTACTTAAGTGTTCCATACATAAAATAAAAATATCTTTATATTGGTGACAAGCTTGAAATAAAAATCACATTTCAAGCCATGACACAGTTAAGTACAATTTTAAAAGGCACACTTATTATTTTATTTAAAAAAAATGTTTTTTATTAAATTGCAGTGTCCAAGTTCACATAATCAAGGAGTAGTTGAGGCAGGACAGGACCTCTGGAGATCATGTGGTCTGCAGGGCTGTCCTGAGCATGCTGCCCAGGACCACATGTAGGCAGCTTTCAAGTATATCTTAGGACAGAGACTCCACCAGCTTCTTTTGGCAACCTGTGACAGCACTCTGTCACCTTCACAGTGAAAAAATGCTTCCTGATGTTCAGAGGGAACCTCTGTGCTTCAGTTTGTGCCCATTTCTTGTCCTGTCACTGGGCATCACTGAAAAAACCTCAGCGCTATTTTATTTCCGCACTCTCTTCAGTATTTACATACATTGTAGAGCTCCACTCTGAACTTTCTCTCTTGTGCCTGAACAGTCCCAGCCCTCTCAATCTTTTCCTCATAGGAGAGATGCTCCAGTCCTTCATCATCTCTGTGCCCTTTGTTGAATGCTCTCCGGTATGTCTATGTCTCTCTCATACTGGGGAGCCCAGATCTGGACACAGTACTCCAGCTGTGGCTTCATCAGACCTGAGTAATGGGGAAGGATCACCTCCCTGCACCTGCTGGCACCACTCATCCTAAAGCAACCCAGGATACCATCAGCCTTCTCTGCTATAAGGTCATATTGCTGGCTCATGGTCAACTTGGTATCCACCAGAACAGCGAGAGTCTTTTCTGGCAAGCTGCTTTCCAGCTGGGTGTCCCCCCCAACAGATACTGGTTTGTGTAGCTTTTCCTTCTCAAATGTAGGACTGAGCATTCCTCCTTGTTAACTTCATGAGGTTCCTGCCAGCGCATTTCTCTAGATGTTGTGGTCCTTCTGGAAGGCAGCATGACCCCATGGTGTATCAGCCACTCCATCCAGTTCTGTATGAACAGCAAATTTACTGAGGGTATGCTCTGCTCCATCATCCAAATCATTAATGAAGATGTTGAACAGGACCCAGTACCCATGATCCCTGGGGTACACCACTAGTTACTGGCCTTCAACTAGGCTTTGGCGCCACTGATCACCATCCTCTGGACCTGGCCATTTAGCCAGTTTTCGCCTCACTGCTCACCAGCCCATACTTCATCAGCTTCTCTATAAGGATCCTATTGGAGACAGTGCTAAAAGCCTTACTGAAGTCAAAGCAGACAATTGTCCACTACTCTCCCCTCATCTACCAAGCCAGTCAAGCATGACTTCAGCTCTGTGAGTCCATGCTGACTAGCCCAAATGACTTTTTTGTCTTTCCTAATGTAGCCCATGTACATTACTCCCTCGCTTTACACTAGATTCAAATAAACTTTATAATAATATTTCATACATATGGCTCCCTGCATTATGTTAAAACCAAGAAGAATAATATCATATAAACTGTCCTGTGTAATACACACACAAAAATCATAGCAGCTATTGTCTCCAATTAAGCTCAAGAATCTTTCTAACAAGATACCACACCTTGACTTTGAAACTGAAAATGGCATAAAAAAAAAAATCTACAGCTTAACCAACCATAACATTAATGAAAATTTTTATAAGCTTTAGCCTACAAGTTCTAGATCTGTTCCACTTTCATCTTCCAAATCCACGTGCCTGTCCCATTTAAAGGAATCTTTTCTCCTGTTACACAATTGTAAGAAAAATAACACCAGTAAGACTTCTCTTTATAGACAAAACACACTGCTGTTGCCTCACAAGGTAGAAAACTTTGCCAGTTCCAAAAAAAAGTTCCAAGCACATCTAGAAATGTTTTTCTAAGAGCACAAGCTAGTTATCATTGGTAAGTTTCTTGAGCTGATGCACCAAAAAAAAAACCCCAACCCCAAAATGGGATAGATCTGAAATAGTATTATTTAATCTTAAATTCAATGACGTGTATTCACAGTACTAAAAAGATCTATGCACATAAAGCAAGTCAAAAAAGAAAAGTAAAATAAGTTGAGTGCACATCTAACAACACCACCTTAGGCAAAGTTTAGTGTCCTGAAAAAGCAACATATGCTTTAAGCTGACCTGTATTTGCTCACCGCTTAATAAGAAAGTGGTAATTATTCAAGTAGCATAACTATAATCCAGATATGTTAATTCTGTCCCACTGTAACCACAATCTAAAGAAGAACAAAGTAAATATGACAGTTGAACAGCAAGCCTGAAGGACAAATGGACACTCTCCCTTCCAAAATGAAATGCAGCTGCCATCCTCAGATTACTAGACCGTCACAGGGTATTGCTATCCCTAGACCCTTATTAAACTCTTTCTAAGACAACAAATACAAATCTTGACAATACTACATTTCCCAATGCTAGCCTCCATGCTAGGTAATTTTTCACTGATTCTTTGTAGGCACACACTTGTTGGTATCCATTGCTTACTTTCTATGTAAGTTGGACAGAAAAATACTTTTGTTTTGAATTTCTATAACCTGGGATGCAATTGAAGCCACTCAGCCAGGCACACATTATGGTAATATCATAAAAAAAACCCAAACAATTCCACAACACAAACCCAGTCTATATTACTAGCCACAATGATCAACATACTCAACTGCTATATTTAATTACTACAACACAGAACAAATATCATTTTTAATACACACTGTGGATAAAACAAAGTGAAAGAGCTATTCATGAGCATATGACTGCAGTACAAGATATGTTAAAATTGTCACCTTCTGAAATTCAAGCTTCCTGACTAGTCGTACCAGCTAAATTTCAATAGAAATGAAGCTGTAACCCAAACCACAGGTTAAGTATGCACTTCGACAGAGTATGACAGATGACAGGGCAGAAGACCAGATCAGCTGACTATGCCCAAATGAAAGAGAATCGATGTCCTCAGTGCAGCATGAACTAGTGGGGGTTGTTTCATCTCATGTTTAAAATCCACAGGGAAAGTTCAAGCTTTGGCTGAAAATGATGATTCCTTGTGAAAAGAAAATTTCCTCCAGAAATACATTTGGAGTGGGCTATCATTATAAAGCCTTACAGAAAAATCACATTTTCTTTTAAACCCTTCATTTTCAGATGTAGGCAATTGCTTTGGCATTACTAGCTGTACCACCCTGCATTGGCTCTGCCTCTCTCCTGCCGCTGTAGCTGTACCAGCACTGGGAACAGCAGCTGGAGACAGTCTCAATTCAGACTTCCTAATGGTTCAACCACAAAGCAGCTACCCTGCGGTGAACCGTAAGTTGGAGTGCTGTGGGGCTACCACAGTAATCTAAGGCAGACCGCCTGTTGCTGGGGAGTTTCTCCTGCCAGCCTCCCACACAGACACATCACAGAGACAACACACTGTGGATTAACCTGCTGGGTGATCATTAAGACACCTACACGCCTCCAGTATCTAAGTCAAGTATTTAAGAGCGTACCTGGGTATCCTCATAGAAGTGTACTGTACTCAGGGGGCACACGTTTAACACTATGTCAAGTATGTTATTCCTCAGCTATGTAAACACTGAATGAATGTGGTGCAAGAGCTATAAGGAAGCTTGCCTACTACTTTGTCCAGACCACTGAACTCTTTCAGGTGAGATCTTATAAAAAGGAGGGAAAAGTGCCCCTTCCCCTGTAGCCAGCCAACCATATCTAGCCAGGGAAGGATGATGCAGTCAAGAGAAGAGAAGCAACAGCCGGCCGTCAGAGACACATAGCAAGCCAGGATCCCAATGCACAGGAGACCCTTGAGAAAGCAGAGTAGAGGGGAACAGACAAGCTACAGATGTGAGAAAGACAACAAGATCTTCCCAGGGTCTAGGTGGGGCTGTGAAAAGGTTTGCTGTGACTCAGGAAGCCTGGCTGGAAACCAAAATTCTGCAAAGACAGAATAGATAGTTCTGATTTCAGACCATTAATCTTAACATTTCACCAAGCAGATGTGAATTCTTATGGTACACAGGTTGACTTAGGTTAGTATTTGGTACTGTTACATAACCTATTTTTAAAGGGAAAATAGGTGTTTTGGGGGGTGTATTCTAAGCATGGAACAGGAGAGTTCTACCTCAAGACCCCCAAACCAGCAAAGCCATTCCAACAACTATAAAACAGATCTTTGCTTCTTTCTAAAATGTACAGATTATTCTGAGGACAAATTTTGATGTTATACACAAGCAACTCTGTATCCAGGACACTTACTTGTATTATATATTCTGAAAATAACTAGCATGAATGCCCCTTTTTGGTCTTAGAATAAGGTCTGAATTTAAAGTTAAACTGCCTTTTGAAAAAAATAAGAAAGAGTGCTATGGTTTAAGAAGTATTCTGTGTTTGGGTATTTTCACAGGTTACTGCATATGTATCATCTTGCTGTTAATCTTTTCAATTAACTTGTAACTTAACATTATATTTTAAACTGGAGGTCAGAATGGATGGTATCTTTTGTCTTAAACTAAAATAATGTGGTGTTTAAAAATGCTGTAACCCAAAAGCATGCTGAATGTTACATAATAAAATTACTTATGAGATCAGGAATAATTAATAAGCCTAGTGGAACTACTACTCCAAATTTAAGAGCTTTGAGAATTGCCTTATAAACACTGTAATCCTTTTATTTTGGAATAAAACCCAGAAAATTGATGCCTGTATTTCATGAATTTCTACTATTTCAGAGCCAAGACTGTTCTAGGTACTACTGTACTCTCCATGTTTGTACTGCAGCACAAGGTGAAAAATGACACGATTAGCAACTTAACGGGAAAATCCTTCAAATTAGTCTGAAGCACCTTCTTCACTGTTTTTTGGCTGTCTACCCCAAAACATTGCACTTTACTGCTAAAAATATTTCTCCTTTCATTCCTGAATATTCTTCTAAAAGAATTCAGAAACTAAAAATTGGAGTCTGATTTTAAAACAATGAAATACCAATTAAATTCTCAAGAGATCCTGTTAAGAAACCACAGAAGCAAGAATTTGTAATTAATGGACAAAAGAGTTGCATGAAAAGCTATTTTTAATGTGTCCTTAAAATTTAAAGTGCCGAATTTCCTTAAATGATGCGGTCTCCAGGATGTTCTTTCACTGTAAGGTCTGACTATGTTACAGTCCGAGTCAGAAAGCTTAAGAGGCGTAAACTGTTCCTTTTCATGCTAAAAATATGACTAATACCTACATTTAAACATGATTGGTTTTAAAACAATAAATACAGGAAATTCTGAAGCTGCAGAAATCTGCATATGCTCTCCTGTGCACAGAAATGATTGTTAAGTAGAAGATAAATGAAGTTTTAGCAATTATGACTTGCCAGACCTAAAATTTCCATTTATGAAATTACAATACTGATAGATGCAAGGTGTATTATCTATGAAGTAGGAAAAACTAGTGAAGGAAGATGAAAAAGATGATGATTCTCTGCAGAGCTTCAGGGAAGATCTTATTCCTGCTCTAGTATGCAATGGCTATTTAAACACATCATCATATGACCTAATTATACTACACCCTTGCAGCTGTATCTCAACAGACTTTCAATCATTACATTGATGATTAAATCACAGACTCACAGAATGATATGGGGTAGGAAGGGACCTCCGGAGATCATCTAAATTCAACCCCCTTGCCAAAGCAGGTCCACCTAGAGCAGGTTGCACAGGAACCTATCCAGTACGAGTTTTGAATGTCTCCAGAGACGGGGACTCCACCACCTCTCTGGGCAGCCTGTTCCAGTGTTCTGCCACCCTCAAAGTAAAGAAGTTCCTCCTCATGTTTAGAAGGAACTTCTTATGTACAAGTTTGTTCTCATTCCTTCTTGTCCTCTCACTGGCATCACTGAAAAAATACTGGCCACATTCTCTTGACACCCCACCTTTAAGTACTTATAGGCATTCATAAGATGCCCCCTCAGTCTTCTCTTCTCCAGACTAAAAAGACCCAGGTCCCTCAACCTTTCCTCTTAAGAGAGATGCTCCAGGCCCCTAATCATCTTTGCGGCCCTCTGCTGTACCCTCTCTCCAGCAGTTTGCTATCCTTCTTGAACTGGGGAGCCCAGAACTGGACACAGTACTCCAGATGGGTTTTTTCTCCCAGTACTTGTTTCAAATTTATTCCACTTTTTTGCCTCCTTCTAAAACGTACAGTATGGAAAGAAAATTTCAGTGAAGAACTTGTTGCCTATTTCTAATTTTTCTGGATACTGTTTGCAGTTAATCAGTTCCTAATCATGTGGAAGATTTAATACATTCACCCTTTATTACGGATTCCAGATCGTTGACGAACAATACAAAATCCCACTATATATACCTCATACACAGGTACTCTTACAGTCAATATTGTAGCATTTAGCATTGCCCTTGATTTCCAATACATGGCAGTATTTCAGCTTCAGGTGCATCTGAAATACTGTTTTATCACACTTAACACCCGCATAAAGCAGACTTATTAATTCCTTAATATTCGTCAAGAACAAAGTGAATAATTGACAATTATAAAAACACCGAGACTACAAAACACAAACTCAATGTTCTTGCCACCCATTCTTTCCTACCTTTCTTAATTATACAGTTCCTGAACCACCTATACAACTTCTATCACCTACTTAATACAGTATGAAAAACATGACATTGTTGTAGTAAATTATAGCCAAGAAAAACAACGAGGAGGCCAGAGATCACTAAGTCACTGCAAAAATCAAGGGGCAGAATAGCTGTGAAGCCAGAATCCTTTCCTCAAGTGTACACATAAGGTGGAAATCTCCATAGAAGCCTCACAAAGATGATTCTTACCAGGACCTTCTTCTGAGGAACCAACTGTGGGAAGTGCTGCTCTGCCCTGCAATGGTTATTGGTTACAGACCCAGGCACAAAGTCACCCTCTTGCTTGCCTTTATCATGTACAACACATCTTCTGTACAAAATGTTGATATTAAAACTCTCCGAATGTTTGAATTTATTAGCAAAACATGGAAAGAGACTTAAAATTATAGACAACTGTCATTTTCTTCTGTAGATTTTCGTAACTGTACTGGAATAAAACTGCTTTCTTCTTAGTGGAAAAAAAAACCACCAAGCCAAATTAGGACTGCAATTAGCAAGTAATTCCCAAATTCTCATTATCTGCACTATTTTTTTTTTTAAGTTTACAAATAAGCTGTATCAAATGCTGTTTTCTAAAGCATTTATCTGTACTTTAACCATTAATTATTTTTTTTGATACAACTTCATCAAGGAATAGAATGGACCACGTAGTATCTTGGGAACAAGGATGACAACTATGGTGCTTTTCATTGAATTTTTAATGCTGATGTTTAGAAAAATGCCTCTTTCCTGCTTCTTGTAAACCTGAAAGATAATTAACCTCACTGCTACAAACTATTTCTTAAAATTTGTTCTCCTTGCAAAAAAGGTCAAGCTGTTCTTAGTTTGCAGAATTATATTCAGGATACAATAGCCCAAATCTGTGAACCACTAAAATAAACCCAACGTTTCCTAGACAATTCTTGAATGAGGAATTCCTGACTGCATGCAAATACAAAAATAAATTGTAAATGGAGTTGGGCTGCTCAGGAGAAGTACAGAGACAACAGTCAAACACACAGAGACGAAATTAAGAAACCCAAAGCTGGTCTGGATTTGAAGCTGGTAGTGGGCATAAAAGCCACAAGGACTTCTGCAGGCTACATTGGCAGCAGAAAGAATACTAAAGGAAACAAGACCAGTTGCCCAATGGATGGAGGACCTGGCAATAAAAACATACATGGAAAGTTGATCTACTTGGTCTCCTTTGCCTCAGTCCTTCCTGATAAGGTCTACTGTCAGCCCTCTTGGCTCTCTGCTACCATGCATTCATGAGGATCTCAGCGTTCAGAAAGATTAAGTTGGAGACAGCTAAACTGAATCTACAGAATTCCTCAGTCCACAACAACATGGAGCACATTGTTGTAGAATATGCTTCTAGGTGTATGAAGAAAGTGACGGGAGGACCCACCATTGATTGACTTATGCCTCATCACTCCCTGCAAACAAGCAAGAAACAGACTGGACAGGCAAACTATCAGTCACTGTTGCAGGCCTGCAAGGTGAGTGTATAACCTGCTAGACCACCAAGTTTAAACCACAGTGGTCACAGACCTGATGCCCAGCAAGTGACCTGTTACTAACAATGCTCATCACCTTTACAGTGACTGATACAGTTTAGAATCTTCCTGAAGCTGGATAATGGGACAGAATACACTTTCAGCAAGTTTGCAGATTAACACCAATTTGGGAGGACTGGCTGACAAGTGGGAGGTCATTCAGAGGGATCCTTACAGGCTGGAGAAAGGCTGACGTGTTCAATGAACACAAAAGCACTGCTGCTGTGATGAAGTAGCAGCACAGGCTGGTCGAAAGGCAGCTTTGCACAAGACTGGGGGCCCTGTTGGACAACAGCTTGCATGTTAGTCAGCAGGGCACCCTTGTGGCAACACAGGTTAACTGACACTAGCCTGCATGAGGAAAAGTTTACAGATGAAGAACATTATTATTTCTGTCTGTGACTTGGGATACTACACCAGGCATACAGTTTGAGGATCCTCAGTACAAGGTACTGAGGTATTGCAGCAAGTCCTTAAGAGCCACCAAGAATTGGCCCTGAAGCACACAACATACAGGGAGAAGCAAACAAATTATGTTGTTCACCCTCAAGGAGGAGAGGCTGCAGTGGATCCGACTGCTGACCTCGACAGGCTGATAGGCAGCTACGAAGAAGGCAGTATCCAACTCTTCCAAGAGGCGCCCAGCGGGAGGACAAGCACAGTGGGGTCACCAACGCAGCAAGGGATGTTCCAGTTAGACACAAGGGAAACATTCTTCATAGGAAGAGTGGCCAAACACCAGATCCGGCTGCCTGGAATGCAGCCTGCAGTCATTACAATTGAAAATGTATTACTTCAGTTACTCTTACTTACTTCTTAACTTTACACAATCCTCTTGAGTTGCTGCCAGATTCCTCTTGAACAAATATTCTTTCAGCCCAATGTACTAGTCACAATGGGCATTTCTGGTTTCTAACGAAGCTGACTGCATGCTTCATTAAAGAAAATCTCAGGCTTGGTTTTTGTTTGTTTGGTTTTAGTGTTTTGGTTTTTTGGGTTTGGTTTTTTTTTTTTTTTACTTCACATTGCATATCACTCACCAACTGGTTTATAGTGCCTTTTCTGAAAATCTGATAACTTTTGATTCTAGAAATTTTTCTTAAATTGACCAGTTGTCCTGTTCTCCTTCTCTTTAAGTATAATGTACATTTAAAACAGCTTCTGGTCGTGGAGGATTTTTTTCTCTAAGGTCCATGCATAATTTATAACCGCCAGAGCTTTTAGGTGATTCTACCTAATGATCAATTATTAGTCAGATGGCTTTATTTCATCCTGTGCACCCAATGGAGTATCAGTAACTATGGTACTCCCACATCACATCATACAGTATTTCATAGTTAATGTCTTTTGATCATCTCCATATGGGAGCTTTCACACATAAGTAGAAGTTATTTGTCATATCCATACAGTTCATTTGAGAAGGAAAATCAGCTGTTATCAGCGTGAGGAAATAGGTTTTTTCTGAAACATGTGGGAAGAAGTGGAATGGGAAAGAAAAGCTGCATGGAAACCTGCAAGAATATTACCATTACAATCATCTAAAGAATCCCGAGAGAGTCAGGAAGATGGGAGAAAGTGATGAAGCAGATTTTTTGTATTTTCTAAGTAGTGTAAAAAAAATTTAAAAATTAGAGGACCTGTATCTTGCATTGATTCTGTTTGTTTCCTGTTCCAACTATCACACCCTTTCCTCACAATTAGCAGTGGTAAGATATCATGGGTGCTAACTAGATGTATCGAAGTAGAGATTTGCTGTTTCTAGCTAGAACTAGTACAGGACATCCTTCCAGTACTATTAGTGCAAGAGATTAACTGTGAAAAGGACACTGTGTAACAGAGCAAACTAGGGGCTAAATACATACATGCCAGCCTTTAGCATGCCTTTCATTTGACACATATAACCAAATACGTTACTCCTTCCAGGCATCCGGAAACATATATGTAAGTTAAACACAGTTTTTAATAGCCCAAGATTATGCCAATAGTTTCTCTATACTCATTTGCTATTTTCTTTTCAGCTCCTCTTACTTCGCTAAAATGGATCTGTCCAGTAAAATCAACTGCAGGATCAGTAACTGCAGGATCACTCCATTCCTCTGTAGAGTCTGGCAAGCCTGGCCCTTTAGCCTCTCTAATAACAGAGGCAGGTGAGGCTAAAATGCATGAGCACTGTCTAATCTTTATCAAGCTCCACAGAGACACACAGGTTTTTCAGATGAAAAAACTGGAGCAGAAAGAATATTTGTTTTTCAAAGGGCCCAGAAAGAAGCCTGCTACACTTAGAGAAAACTTGATATTCTGGCTTTCCATATTTGCTGAGCTACCAGACTACACTCCAAATATCCTTAGTTGAAGCTAAGAAATTGTGGCTGAGCGTTAATATAGTTTTAAGACATTAAGATAGTTTCAAGGCATTAAGGTTGGAAATCTATGACAACATGATAAAATTAACTCTTAGCTTGCAAAAGTTGGTGACAATTAAAACCAGGGAAGTATCAAATTATGAATAATTTTTTTTTTAATTAAGTAAACTATTATGAAGACAACACTTTCACATAGTTGGAAGTCAAGGAAAAGTTTGACATTGGCAAAGATTACAAGATTAGTTTATATAGCTCCAATGTTTCCAACTCGTCTTCAAGTACTGTTGAAAGATGTGTGGGACAGCAGTTCTTTTTCATCTTTGTTCCATCCTGTAGAAAGGAACCAGTTATCCTTGCATACCCCAGGTCCTAAAGTAAATGCATATAATAATGCATTTGTAATCCACATGTAACCTTGCTTTGTTCATAGCATCTTTTTTATCATGCAAATTTCAGCAAATAGTGTAAAAATTTACTTCCCTAAGCAAATTTCTTTGTCAGAGTAAACTACCTTACCAACTCTATTCAAGACATTCTGGATGCTTCCATTCTGGTTACACAAATTTACCTCAACTCATTGCTTACTCAAGAAGGATGGCAAACACCATTTGAGGAATGCGCATTCTGTAACATGCTGTTACCTGATTATACTTGTAAAACCATTGCAAAATTTACTTGTAAAACACAGTTACAGTTAACTTTCACAGGTTACCATGAGCAGATTTTTTTATTATTATTATTTTCTATGTACTATCATTACTTTCTAACACTTTATAAAAGTTATTAGGGAGCCAGGGGCAATCTTAGCATAGAAACCCAACCAGGGCGATTCCTGAAACCTTTCCAGCAATTTTTAGTGCTGGCCCTAGCACAACAATCACAGTCATATAATTTCCACTGAAAACCAACACTGAATAAGAGTGGCAATGTTGATTCTATATGTAAAATTAATAATTTTCATTACAGAGCATCAAGTCATCACCTGTTCTGCAAGGTGATACAGAGGGCAACACATACTGCATCTAAGGAGCACTGCTCACTTTGCTCATGTACAGATGGACAAGATCACTATTTCACACTTCTCTTCCCCTGGCTACAAACAAATATGTTATGGACTTTACTGATACCAATATGTGAACACCAACATCCTATTCTTCTTCAAGCCTACCATACCATCACCCAGAAATCTTAAAGACTTTAGAAGAGTATTGGAATGAAACATGTCATCCCAAACACGTTACCAGAGGCAATTCAATGAATGAACATATGTTTGCTTGCATCTTCAAAATACTATACAGTCGAACAGTCGACGTAACTGGGAAATGCCTTAACTCCTTTTACAGGCAAACCATGCTGCTCCATCTGATTTTGTCAAGTAATTTTTGAAGAGGGTGAACTTTCCCTTAATATGCTTCCCAGCACCATATTTGAGCTCTTTTAATCCCAAAACATGAAAATAAGGCTCAGATTCAGAGTGCCCTTTGCACCCCCATTATTTGGAACAACTCTTCTTAGCTACTCTGTCTCCCTGAGAGTTTAAGGTGCATCCATAAGTAATACAGAAAGTTTCCTGGGAAGTCTCAGGAACAGACATGTTTTCTTCTAGAATCAATCATTTTTCCAGAACAATACATCACCATATACCATTGAGGACTTTTATAGGAGGGAAGGAAGTGTTACTTACCAGTAGTCCTGTTTATTGCAGTCTTCCTCGTCCTCCAGCCTACAACAGAGTCCTTACACTAAGTGTTATGGCTCCCACCTACCAGGAAGCAAAAGAATTATCAATCAAGATCATCAGGGAAGCACCAGTCCGTACACTTTTATCTCACTTACATTTCCATAGCATGGAGACCTAAACTGCACGTGATAATTCAGAAAAACTTTATCAACAAAATGTAACAAAAGAAATAAAAGGAAAGTAGTTGTTTAAGGCATTAGGAGGCTGGAGAGAAGTGATGATTTCTCTCCTTCTCCCTTGCTACACATTTCTTAAATAGGAGCCTCTGTTAAAGAAATCAGAAAGAAAAAGAAAGGCTGCTATGAACAGTTAACAGAGGCCAAAAGCACGCTCAAGGTATGCATCCAAAGCTGTGCAGTCTAAACACTAGAAGAACAGCTGAAACGTAATGGGGCATAGCAAGTTACACAGGAGCAGGATTTTGTTGCTATTACAGACACTGACTGTTTCTGATATGATAATATGATGTGCTACTAGGCCAAAACCCCTTCAATTCTGCAGTATTTAGCTATACTGGCTACTGTCCTTTGAAAACAACAGGTGTGAAAGGACTTATGTTTTTCTAATGATGCAACTTCCAGGGGAAAGTCTGTGCAAAGGATCGATGCATATAATCCACCTTAAACTATTCTGTCTGTACCTGTTTATCAGTAAATTCTTTAATTGGTGTATATGCACATGATTTTTTTTTTTTTAAAGGTTGTGGACAAGCTTGTTACACTTAACTATGCCTTCTCTTGGAACTTTTGAAAGAGGGGAAAAAAATATCTATTCTCAGAAGTCTTTAAAGAGGAAGAATGTAAAATGTATTGACTAGGGAAAAAGAGTGTTTTTAGGAGCTATGTGAGCTGATGTAAGACAATTTACCTGCCTAAAATGAGAACACCCGACAAAGCTGTCATAAGACATATAACATGATTTTTCCAAGTACTACAACTGCTTTATCAAAAAAACAGGGGTTTTATTTTGAGGTAAAAGTGATGGGCCTCTCAACTGTCAAACTGATTGGCATTACTACATTTGAAACTCTTAATGTCTGTGGAACTCAAAGATATAAAAAGCTTAGTTACAGACAAGAGGTTGATGTGATACACAAGGTGATGAGAGAAAACAAGAAGGAGATCATCTTCCTGTTTGAGGTTCACCTTTCCTTGGTGCTAACTTTCTTTACAAGAAAGTTTCTCTACATGAAGTGTATGAAAATGCCTCTTTTCGAAGCTAAGAATCAAAAACAACCCACTTTTCCTCACAAATTATATAAATTTTTCAGGGATAGTATCACATTACTGCCAATTACAGCACTATTCTATAAAGCCAGAAAGCTCAATTATTATTTTTTTTCCATTTTACCTCTATACAGCATGTCACATGTAGTTGTAAACAATCAGTAACTGCAACTATTTAAGAAAGAGGGGTGGAATGAGAAACATTGTCACTATTCAACAAAAACAAGCAAACAAACAAAAAGCACAGCAAACCTCCTGTGTGCCAAATAAAAAAATCCAGAGATAAAGACAGCATGTCAGTGAAGTGGTATTTGTATGAATTATTGACTTGAGACATCCAGCAAGCTCAGTATGTTGAAGGTGAGCATGGCCCAGACAACACCCCACTAAGGTGAGAATTTTGAAGGAATGGAATCTGTTCTTTACAGATTACCAAGGAATTGTTGGAAGGTATTCCCACAGAGGTAACTCTAAATGTTATAGTTTCATTTCTCTGCAAAAGTGGAGCCAGATGTTTGCATTTGGGCATCTGTATTTTTCAGACAGTCCTTAAAAAAAAAAAAAACCCAAATATAATGGTAACACAGAATGGTAACAAAATACAAGCAGGAAAAAGAAGTCATATGTGGCAAAGGAAGATTAGGTAATATATTAAAACCGGGAAGGAAACAAGCGCTTAGCTTGTGTTAGACCAGAATAAGATGAGAGGCAGTACCCTTTCTTCCTGTCATTCAAAAACAATTGCCATCTCTAAGAAAATGGAGAACCTTTGCACGTGGAATTAGCCAGGACAACTGAAGAGGAGTTAAAGGTTCCCAGGTTGAAGCCAGAAATTGAATATGTCCAAAACTTCAAAGTTGACTACATTTCGCATTAAGCATGAAGTCCAGTAGCTCAAAAAAAAAAAAAAATGTCCCCAGGGCACTGAAGATTTAACCTGTACTATGCATTTAAGAAATCTTGATCCAGTATGTACTATCTGGGAATCACTGGAAAAGCACACAAAAAAAAGCTTCAGGCAAATACCTAAGAGTTGCTTTAAACACTACTCCATTCTTTTCCTCCACAGCCACCAGTAAATATGCAATTATTTACAGTAACTGAATGAGGAGAATGGGTCACACCGATGTGTTGACCCAGGAAAACAAGCTTGTAAGTGGTAAATACTGTGGTTCTTCACCCTGACAGACTGCACTTTGCCACTACTCAATATCTATCTTATCAAATGCTCTCTGAACACATTTGTAAACCATCAAGCTGCCAGAAGCCCTTCAACAGGTATTTAACACTACAATGACTTTCCAGGATGGTGATACCACTTGCTTCTGTTAGATGTCATGTTTCTGTCAAAATCAAAAGAGAGCCCTTAAATTCCCAATCCACAGCTAACCTTGCTGCCTGGGAGAATTAATAGTCTTTGCATTGCTCAGTCGCATCTTCTGTACTTTGCCTGTCATCGATTCATCTCATCATCCAGAAAGACAATTTTCCTTAAGAGTGACACTTTGCTCTTTCATTCACAGTGACAGACATTCTTCTGAACTGCTCTTGAGAAGCACAAGCATATTGCAGCCTTCCCACGACTGCCTTATTCATGCTTAGTACCACAGAGCTTGGATTTTCCTTAGTGACTGCCTTCTTCACCTTCTCCCTTTTCTTCTTGAATCGTCACTGAACTTACATGTCTTTTCTCAGTTATGCTCTTCAGTCACGTTATTTACACCTCTTCTGTTGCTTCCATTCCTAGACCTTTCTATGCACTACATTAGGTACCATCACACTTCAACCCTTCCTCTTTTATTCTTACCCAGGCCTTAAAGCTGGCAACTTTGTAATCTATTTAGTTTCTCTCCTCTGTTTTTATATCAAAAAAGTCCCATTCTAGGCCATGTCACCCCCTGTTCCTTCCTCTAATCAAAGTCCCCATTAACTGGCATCACGACCTTTCTTACCTGCCTATTTCAGTTTTCAGACCCTTTGCACAATCTTGAAAAAAAAAAATTGCACACATTGACAGTTGTCTAGTATCACTCCACATATTGAAGGGAGGCATTTCTGTACAGATATTTTCAGACAGAAGCAGAGCATAAAAGTAAACTTTTGTTAAGCAACATTTGTCTCTCAGTATTCAAACAGAAGGTCTTAAGTTTTCTGTTGTTTGAGTTTTGCTTCTTTACAGTACATTATGGTTTAAAATTAACCTGGAGTGAAGGAATTCCCTTAGAGCCTTGAACTCCAAAATGCTACCATGAGACAGCATCTCATTCACTTCAGTCCTTACTAGAGTTAACAAAGGTTTTCATCCACATTTAATTAAAAAAAAAAATAAAAAAAAAAAGGCTGAGAAAGTCTGTTTGCTTCCCAAGGTTCACTTCATCTCCATCATTAACTGTAACACAGAGGAGTTTTATCAGGAGCGACAACATCAGAAAAGCCTGAACTGAGTAAAATGCTATCAAAGATGTTCAATAGCCCACTGCAATCAAACAGTCCAAGCAAAGTCTGTGAGATAAGAGAGCAGTGATTTGCATAAAATACAGTGACTCAAGTCATCAGGAATCATGTTTGAAAATGCTGAAAGGAAATAATGATTTAATGATTCCAGCCACTACTGACAGAAAGCCAACTGTATGGAACCCTCAAAAAAAAAAACCACAAAAAAACCAAAAAAGCAGGAAAAATGTGCACAAAAAGTTCCATATCTCACTGGGATACAATCATTACGGGACTAAGTAAAGCTTTCACAAAACTTTTCAGACAATGGAAATGAAATTAACACCTGAAGTTACTCAGAATTAAGCATCTGGAGACCTTTGGTGTCAACAAAACTAATGAAAAAGCTGGTTAGGATCTTGGGGGAGGTGGGAAGGATGAATTTGGAAGCAAACAAAAAAAATATTTGAAAGCGCCTGTGTTATTTTTTCTAGGGAACTACTACAAGGTCATTTTCTCTAAAAAGTTAAAAAAAAAAAATCTATTTTCCTTTTGAAAGAGCTCTCAGGCTCACAAAAAAAAAAAAGAATTTTTTTAAATTTATAGCAACAGTATAAGGAAGTAGAAATCAAGGATGGATAAGACTGGTCAAATTTTAAATTTTCAATACTTCCAGCGAGTCCACGGACATAAACCACCATTAGTAGTACCATATTAATATTACTGCAAACCATACTAATATTACCTTGTCTTAACAAGTTAGCAGTTATCAGCTAAGCTGTGACAAGAAATGACAGGGTGCTAACTCTGTCCCACATGCAAACTTCAACTAAACTTATTAATTTTATTTTGCATTTGCAATAAACTAAGCATGTTGGCAAGAGCAGTTATAATTGATTCAGCTGACACCTAGCTACTACTGGATCACATATCCCTACGTCTTAGAAAGATTACAGATGGATTCAAAATGGTTTGAGTGTAACGAACACCCAACAAACTGTTGTTAGCAAATAATCAGCAAAATTTAAGTGCAGATCTAAGACACTTTCACACACACCTCCACTGATACTTCATGAAATAATTCCCTCCTCCGCTAGAAAAGCTATGTTTTAAGATTATACATGGGTAAGTAGAACTGCTGATGAGAAATATTCTTACTGTGAAAGGAACAGAAGAATATGCTGCAAGGAAGAAAGTCAGCCAAGAAAAGCAGCAGCCTAGGGAAAGTAATTCCTTGGATTAGCTGACAGAAAGGGACAATTGTTGATCCAAAGGAAGCATTAAAGACAGGATGATTAACTTGAAAAGCAAACATATATTTCTAACTAGACACTATAGTCCTATCACAGGATTGCTAACATTAAGAGATCATAGACATTTTCTTTTTATTTTTTTTCCCAGTTATTTAGCACACTTACCAGCATTTGCTGTATAGAGAATTTCAGTGACGGGTCAGTTGTACTTCCTCTCTAAAGTGCTTTGAGGGGAGCTCAAGTGCATCCTCTTCCTCAATCTTTGAAGAGTTTACCTGTACCACCAGCTTTGAAAGTAAAAGGCAACAGGCAGGCAATGCAGAGAAAGGTATGAGGCTGTGTACAATATCATATTACTCCAAAAATATTTTAGTCTTGCTCTTCAACTCTTACAGGGACACAAAGTCCTTTTTTCCCCTCCCTCCCCCCTTTAACCAAATATTTGGATGCTAGTTAAAATTGACACTTTAGAAGTAAGTCAGCAATATGTCAGTGGACAAGAATGTAAGAACAGATAATCTGAAATCATATACATTATATACACATATACATAAACCAAAGAGGATTCTTAATGAATAGAATTATTGGTGCGCTATAACAAAAAGCAATTGGAAAACTCCCAATATGAAATAAAACAGAATCACTACTCAGTACTAAGAACTACTGGGAGCACATTATCATAGGAATGTTGATGAGTGTGGAATTATGGAAAATAGTTAATTATGTCTGTATAAACACATCAGAGCAAAAAGAATTCATATTACAAATACTACAGGTGAAGTCTTCAACTTGCAAAGATTTGTTCACAATGTGGGGCAAGAGTGGGAAGTATTTAATGGACATAAAGTTAAGATTTATTCAACATTCATGCAAATATTTTATATTCCAAAAGTAACTAGAAACGATAAATCTACCTGTGGTCTGTCACAATTACCAATAAAGTAATTTTTGGATTTTAAAAATAAAGTCAGTAGGATGAAATTTTTCACACAGTAATTTAAAAGAACTGGCAAGGAGCCAACTTTGACTACTTCTGTTTATGTTACTGGTCTTCATGGTAGAAGGACAAGCATGCTCTGAGGGCAAGGATAATGAGGTTGCTTCTGTGCTGACGACTGCAACTAAGGAACTTTCCACCATGCCTAAAGGTTAGGAAGCTGTCTGAGCTCTTGGTTTTCATTGTATATGTTATAGGTTTGCAGACCTAGCAAAACCTGCTTCTTGTAGAACTCAAAGAAAATAAGGAAACTGGATTTATTTTTTTAAATTGAATTCTGACAGACAGACAGGCTGCACAACACTAGAGGATCTAAATACGACTTTGCAAGAGCAAAATACTGGGAATTAATTCAGTTTCATCTCCGTCTCTATCAGGAAGAGACAGAAAAAAAAAAAAAAAAAGGTAGTGGTTGTTGCTTCTCCCACCTTCTCTAATTGTTGATTTTTAATTTTTTTTCAGGTGAAATTTGTGTTGAAATTTTTATGATTAAACTCTAAAAATAGGTTTAAGAATTTATTATTTTTCTTGTCCATGGAAGTGCAGAAGCAAAAGTATTATAAACAATGGCAAAACTTATCCTTTAATTCCACATGTAATTAGCAGGCAGCAATTTTGGCATAATATCAAAGTGGGAATCTTTCATAGTTGCTGGGGAAATACTGCACAGAATAAAGCAGATGTCTTGATGAGAGGAGAAAGGATTTTATTATGGAGAATGGTGAATTTCTCCCTAAAATGTTAACCCTAGAGATGAGTTAAGTGAGTGTAAGAACATAGCGCTTTCTCCACTAGCTCCAAAAAAGCCAACACAAATGTTAGTATGTAGAAGAAACTGATGAGAAGCAGGACATTGTAATAGATAAAACATACAAGAAAACTAAAGGAGATTCATAGTTTCCATCCTGTTTCGGCTAACCGAGAGGAAGCTTCCAATTCAAGATAGCAACAATATAACATGGATTATAGCAGTCTCATATTTGTTACAACAGGAGCTTCAGAAGTGAAAACTACAGTGTACCAATTCCATAATTTGCATTGAACACTTGCTCATGCTTCAGCACCTGTTTTCCAGGAAAAGAGACAAAAATTCAATATCCTCTGCAAAGAAGCTTCAACCCTGTGTGCATCAGAAACCCCAAACCTCTCTCGTTATGAATGTCTATCAAGTGAGCTAGGGACAGTTTTCAACACTTATACCTCTTCCCCTATTCTTAAATTCTTAATCTATCATTACTTTCTTAATGTTCTTCCTTCTTTTTAACTTTTATTTCTTGTTTTATAGATTAAGAATTGAAAACTGAGAGGCAGTTGAATTCCTGTGGCCAGGACCTGCAGTGGAAGCAGATGAGCAAGCAGACTCAGACAAAGGTCATCTTTGCTTCCACTCCTACACAAGGTACACTACAGAACGGTAAGAACTGCATGTATCTTCGAGCCACAGTCAGTGGAAGTCTCTATCATTTAATCTTTTGGTTTTGGACATAAAGCACCACAGTTCCTTTATGAACATTTTAACAGAGAGAAAACTTTACGACGTGACTCTTAAGAGATACTTCCCATTTTCACAGATAAAATGTCTGTAGTTTAGCATTCCTTTTCCTAAGTCTTAATGGGGCAGGGAAGGCAACAATAACTTATTATGCTTGAAAGAAATTAATTTTACATTTGCCCTTAAGGAAGGAGGTCAACAGGTTTGTATGCACAAGTGGAGAGAGTCTCAAAATTTCTGGAAAGCATGATTCTTGCTTGGCTCATTTGTTCTTGCACAGTTCTTTGTACCAGAGAGGAACGAGGAGCAACAGCAGGCCTATTCCCCTCAGAGGAATGCATCAGCTATCACTAGTTTCTGCAAATGCTCACATGATCTGCAGTGACTGCAGCTTGTTCTTTGGTCTCCCACCCCAGCCAAATGGAGCAGAGCAGGGCTGTGGGAGGAAGAGCCACAGTACTGCTCTTGAATACTCCCTGGTTCCCCTGGATCCAGCAAAACTTGATGAGCCTCAAAAAGCCACACTAAGAAACACTTCTCTGCAAGAGTTATGATCACAATGTGATCACTCTGCATGTACAGCATCAGTGACAGAGCTTTAATGGAAAGTGGACCTCAGATAGCCTTCTTAGGAAGGAAACTAATTCATAAAGGTCTAAATACATAGCACCAACTCTTACAGTCACTTCCTCAAAAACTATCTGAAAGTGATGCTGGGTTTAGTTTTTTATTCCAAAGAAACTTCCCTTTTAAGGGACTTACCTTCTCCAGTGACAACGAATCCACAGCCAGGTGGAAGCCAGGGACTGCAGAGTTGATAGACTTAATCCACCTGCTAAAAAGGATCATGCTGGAGCTGGTAAGAACCACTGGCTGCACAGTCCAAATCTAATTTACTTAACTCAGTGTGAAGACCATTGAAAACTTTACTGTCTAGCTTCTTGGTCAGGCAGAGTCACAGAAGCAATTCAAAATCAAAAGCTCAGGGTGACACCAGTCCCTAAGAGGGCACAAGACACACAAGACCAATGCCCCAAAGGCAGTCTCGTAAGTAAGCAGAAAAATAATACCCCATATCAAGCTATATTGCAGAATTAAAACACCTACATCACAGGCAGCAATTGTGTCTACTGTGAAATAGAAAGAACTGCAAGGCTGACATTAAACTTCTTCATAGAGATACTGTCACAAAACTTATTTGAACTCTTTTCTCTCCAGGCTGACAAGACCACAGCCACAATCTGGACATAGAAACCAGAACTGTCAGTCTTCTGTCTCTCATTTCAGAGCAACTAAAGGATCATCATCATCATTTCAGGAACTCAGAAACACTCTTTCTAAATAAAGCCCGCTGCAATCATACAATCTTAGCTGGTACAATGCTGTACTTCAAGATAAAACAGTGTTTTAAGGCCAAACCCCTCTTCAAGCGTGTCTCACCGTCTCACAGATGGGCATCATGTAGTGTTTCACACTCTCCAAAACAAGGCCTAATGTAAGCTAAGGGTGGTAACATAAGGTATTTTCCCCTCACTGTGAATTTCCAGCTCCTCTCTTCAAAAAGACAAAAAACCACCAGGATCCCAGGCAAAACCTCTGGCACAAGGGCAATCTCTTCAATGTTAGTCATCCTCTCATCCATAAAACAGCAATACATATTGATCTCTAATACTGCTTCTCTGAATGCCTACCCCACAGCTATCTTTTGACTTGTAGTCAGGATATTATCAGTAAAATACTCTTTTCAGTGTCTCCACATGCCCACAACATATTTATTTTCTTTTTCAGAAATCCCCTTCACCAACACACTATATGCTTTGGGACTCTTCAGCGGGTGAGGGCGGGTGAGGCTTGCTTAAGAAGTTACTTTCTTTCAACGTCACTGCAATAGTTTCATCAGAAATGATCATCACTTCAACACTGTCAACAAAATGAGGATGTTACATCAGGGTTTAATTGACAGCATTAAGATTCACCAGGTATCACACAGATTTCGTGTATTAGAGCTTTCAAGTTGCCACAGTCCAACCACCAGCTATCTTCAACATGGCAGAGGGAAGCAGAGTCAGCACACTTCCCTCTGAAAAGATGACTGCTTTTGACACACAATTTTTAAAGAAATGTCAAGTTCTGATTTAAAAGAGAATAAAATAAAACTTTTGCTATTCAAATGGTTATCACCATAACAACCAACCTCCACATAAACTTTAAAGCAATATCATCTTCACAATACTATATGAAGTAGGAAAGATCAGTGCGGAACTGAAAGCATATATTAGAGAGAAGTAATTTTCAAAAATAAGCCTATGTTGTGTATAAATTCCCATAGCTTTTACACCAAAAATAAAGCCTGCTGAATGCCTCTGTGATATTGGTTTGTAGGTAACCATTACGTGGACTTGGATGACATGAACAGGATACAAGAGAAAAAACCATAAACATGATCCTGAACATCAAAATGCTTCAAGCATTTCTGTCAGCATAGTGTATTTTTAAAAATACATTTACATTAAAAACAGCTGACTTTTCAGTATTTAGGGTTTTTATTTTGTCTTATCTTCCTACAATAAACCTACAGCCAAAGTAGCACCTTCCTGCACACCACCCTAATTTTTGGCTGAATTTCTTTCCTTCACGGTACTTCCTTCAACATTCCCTACACATTCCACGAAGACTTCAGTCAAACACTAATACATTCATTTAAATGGTAAAGAAAAAACAGTTTGAGGTACCAATAAACAGCTTTTCAAGGCAGTCCATAGTGCCTGCATCTGACATTTTAAGATCTCCTTAAGAAGAACCAAAACCTACCAAACAAAAAAACCACCACACCAAACAAAACCAAACAAACACTGTCCAGACCATAATGAGAGCTGAACCTAGCACCACCCAGAGCAGAAACATCCATTACCCATCTTCAAGGTGGTACGGCAGAGCTAGACGGGGGCTGCAACAGCACTTGCATTTCCTGATCAGCTCTTCAGAGCAGATCCAAGGAGGATGAAGTGAAGAATGAGGTGTGGGCATGCCCAGGATCATCAGAAGATAGGACTGATTT
Source organism: Nycticryphes semicollaris (assembly GCA_013400055.1). Taxonomy (NCBI): domain Eukaryota; kingdom Metazoa; phylum Chordata; class Aves; order Charadriiformes; family Rostratulidae; genus Nycticryphes; species Nycticryphes semicollaris. The sequence goes on from VXBJ01000045.1 coordinate 470,067, forward strand.
GATGCAGAGGAGCTGGGGAAAAGGTGGTTAGAACCAGACACAGTAGATGTGTAAATAAAAAAGAGTAAGAAAGCTGTGCCCAGCTGACTGTAGCTCTGGAAGAAAATTAGAGAAGAGCGCCTTTTGCGCATGAACTTTTATTTGGACTTAGGGAGAAGTAAGAGACATACAATTCCTCAAAGACACTACATTCAAAAGGTCATTTTTATGTATGTGATTATTCCAGAACTGCAAAACGAAGTTAAAAACTAACTATTAGGTACCCAACAAATGGAATCAGCTTGCACCGATTCATATTTCTTCATCGGCAAACAGAAGTACTTGTATTAAATTGCCCTGCTGCAGCAGAGGAGTCAACTGTATACAAAATACAGAGAAGGCATTACACTCTTGTGTTTCTAAGCCCTTTAAAAAAACAACTTGATTAAGGTTTTTGAAATCTGACACTTTGTTTTTAATCAGCATTCATACTTCACATTGAAATATCTAGAGGATGTTCCCAAAATACAGCACCTAAAAAAAATAAATCTATACTGTTGCTTTTAGAGTTATCATTTAGTATTTACCAGACTCATTACCAGGCATCCACCCAGCAAGGTCTTCATTAGAAGAGATGGTATATATTACCAAGCAGATCACCAGGATAGGGATGTCTTCTGGATTGGTCCCAGTGTATCTCCAAATGCAAGATGAGAACTGTACCTCAAGCATTACAGTATGTAAACATACAATAATAATTGCAGATTTTACCATGTCCCCACACCCAGGACCTGCACAGCCCTCTACCAGTAAATACAGGCAGGCAATGGCCCTATTTTGAGGCTGTTCTCAACCACCTTCCCAGCTGCTCCATAAAATGAAATGGCAATAAAATTAAGCTAAAATAATCCCCCCCCCCCCACACTGAGTGGATGACAAGCACATTGCAATCAAAGACTAGCACCAAGAGAAGAAGAATCATTAACAAATATTCATTCAAAATACATTGGTTTCCAAGTGATAGCTTTATTCAGCTACAACATCTCGCCAACAGAAATGTTACTCCACAACACTGTAAGCTTCCAACACTCAAAAATTATGCCTTTCACCAGAAAGCATAAACTCAGATTCACTATCTCCATGCCCTGCCACTGCTGCCAGTCCTTACAATGCATTCCACTTAAACATCACTGTGTCATCTCCTTATTTCTGATTTATTAAAAATAGAACCACGAAACAGGGAAAGAAGAGAGTCATGTGTAGAAACCTAAATGCAAGCAATTGCTTTGAGAAGCAGGCTTTTCAGAAGTGATAGAAGTCTAAACAATAAAGGATATAGAGTGTTGAAAGCCCTGCATGTTTCCCACAACCATGACCAACATGAGCCCTGTTAGGATAGCAACTAAGCATCCCTACCAATGTCTGTTCTCATTGCACTATAGCTGAAAAGTATTTTCAATATATTCAGACGAAGAACCAAGACACAGAAAAAGACATCCACAGAACAGATGCAAGGGTTCTGCCACCTAGTGGCACTAAGAACCTCAAATTATTGTGTCTACCATATTATTATTACCTTTATTTTATTTAACTGGAAGCATTTGACAGCACAGAACAGAATGAAAAGCACGTGGTTTCACTAGCACTGAAATTACCATACCTGGTTCCCTACGGCTTCATTTCAGAATTGCATTCCATAGCACCCAAGATGATGAGTTTCAATTGAAGCTTTTCTAGTTGTTCAGTCAGTCATAGTGTATTTCTCTTCATGCCTCCTCCAGCTCTTATGGATTCTGCTGCCTAATATTGAAGTTGATTTCATGTTGTACGGCCTCTCTCAGTCTACTGCCCATTTTCAGCACTTACAGCATGATATTATTTTTGAGGTCCATTTGTCGTAACTGCTGGAATCCAACAAATTTCAAAAGTAATCATAGACAGGAAAGAGAAAAAGACACAGACTGAGAGACAAAAGCAGAATATAAAAGCCTCTTTTCCTCATTACATCGTCTGCATTACAGTTCATCAATAAAGGATCTTTGTCAGCCCCAACAGCCTAAGGGATTCTCCTGCCCAGCTCACAGCATGGACTCAGAGCACATCATGTCAAGTCATCAAGGACAGAAGAACACAGAGGCAGGAACTCCTTAAAGCAGGCAGCTAGCAGAAACCACCCTTTTTGCCAGACCATACACTCAAAAGCCCCCTTTCCCACTTAGGATTCAAAGCCAGAAGCACTTTAATGCCTAAACTAGGTCAGCCTTTGTTTACACAAAACACGAAGGAGAAAGGAAGTATCACCCACCCAACTTAGGCTAGGTCCAAACTACTGGACTACAAGACAGAGCAGTATACTGCATTACTGGTTGGTGGGGTGTTTTTTTTTAAGATACAAAATCTTATGAAAGACACCTCAGAGGACACACCTCACACAGATGTACACAGGTGACAAACAACTTTTTTCACTGTAAGACAGACAATGCTTCCATCCGTGGGATTTTTGACAATGTAATTTGAAATAATCTCATAGTCTTGCTAGGCTATATGATGGTTCCAGGTTGGTTTGTCTAGGTTCCAGCCCCATTTGTCAACTTTTGTAACTCTGGTAAGCCACAAGCACTCCTGGACTACATCTACTGCAGATTCCTTAGTAAACACCAGATAGGTTTGGGTATTTTAATTTCAGTCCAGGAAAAAAAAAAAACAAAAACAAAAACAAAAAAAACCCACAAAAAACCACCAACCAACAAACAAAAAAACAGCCACAAAGCAAAAACAAACAGCCCCTACCCCCCACAAAAAAACCCCCCACACCCATAAGCAAGATCACAGACAAACACTATACAGCTCTAAGTAGTATCCTTCTGACATTTTTCCTTTGCCACCTCAAGCTTTTTGCTCCAACTCCATAGCAATCCCTCCACTCCCCCCAAAGTTCCTTAGCTACAAACTATGGTAACTTCCCCATCCCAACCCAATGGGTAGGGAGGAAAAAAAAAAAAGAAAAAGAGGAATTTCTGCTACAGAAGACCACAGATGTCAATACTGCAGACCTAGCAATGATTCACAGATTTCTCTCTGCTGGACTTTGATCAGAAAATAGAAGAAGACTTCAGCAAGTTTCATTTCTTGCTTTGCATTCTAGAGATTTGAATTTCAGCTCTGCAAGGTATAGCTGTAAAACAAGCATGCAAGAACAACCGCAGTGATAAAAAGAGGTACACCTGTACCTTGATGTGAAACCGTGTTTGATCACTTGGTGATGAGTTTTGTCAACTGCAGCTATACACACACACACACACGATTTCTGCTAGAAAGCAAGCCCCTTTCCCTTGTGAGCAAGCTAGTAGCTGTCACAGCAATAGTCCCTAGGATTGAGAAAGAAAACGGAGATTGCTGGAATAAAGGTGTTGGCAAAGCACACATTTCACAAACGTAGGACTGTGAGTAAAAGCCAGGTACAGACTGCTTCTCTCTGCAGCCTCCTGACCCAAACCAATGATGGCTCAGCACAGAAAGTGCTGGGCTTTCTTACATAAGCGTTCACATTCTAACCTACATGCAGAAAGCTACCCAAATTACTGAGATGGCAGGGTACCATTCAAAAGAATTTAGGGATGTACTAAGGGGAAGGTACATCCTTACCTCAGTTTCACTTAAACTCATTTCACATTCGTACTGAAAACCTCTCCAAACTCAGTGGCAACCCAAGGAAACTGCAGAGCCCAGTAGTAAACCATAGTTCCTCATGAGGTGAAAATCCTCATAAGGGACCATTAGATGTTATCTAGAGCTTCATTTATGCTTCATTTCAATAAATAGCGTGCTCAGAATGGCATAGATGCTACTAAGTTGTTTTCAGGCAGTGGCAATGTGTATCACCCCTTTAGATGGTGCCAGCTCCCACAGATCTGGCTTAGGAATCTCAGTACCACACTATGAGATTTTAAAAGATTAAGGAAACGCTTTTTATCTTGATAAAGTTAGAATAAATTTATGCAGTTACACAAATTTCTAGAATAGCACACTTTATACATTGAGGAGGTCAATAATTTTCTTCTCCCCTTATTTCTATGAATCTCTAGACCTGCACTGCAGACTCAGTCATTAGATGTTACACTTATCATATTTTGCAAGAGGTCTAGACCTATCAATGAATCAGTCAGTTCACCTATTTCTTTATAAGCACTGGAGCCTTACAATCAAAGCACAGCCCTCAAAACATTATCAGAGTACCATCCACCCCGGTTACTTTTATGTTCTCCCAAAATTTCACTTCCTTGAAGTACTCAATTTCTTGTTTAATACACTGAAAGTAGCACAAGGAACAACATAAGCAAACTGAACTGTTCAGCATTTTATTTCTCCAACACCAGAAAAAATATGTTTGAGTGAAAAAAGAAAAAAAAATATATGTATATATAAATGATAGGTGTTTCTTTCTTTCTCTTTCCAGCTTCTGGAAAAGAAAGATGGGGGAAGGAGACTTGCCTTACTCTGCTCCTCTCATTCAGGATGTCTGGGAGCTGCCAGCATCCTGTTCAGCGACAGATCCAGTTCAAGGAGGCAGGATTTAGCTCCTGATTATTCTATATCTCTAGCAGGTGATTTCCAGGCTCAAGGTGTTTGCACTTCTACCCAGTCTGTCCATACTGCATGACATCAGAGCCCCAGCAGAAAGTATCCAGCCATTGCAAGTCAGAAGCTGAAACCAATGGCTTGCAAGCAAAGGGCAGGTAAGGACTGGATGATTAGAATGGAGTTGCAGACCCAGTTATACGTGTTCTAACTCTATGGCTGATAAAGCTGTACAGAGTATGACTTTCAAAAAGCAGCAGCATTGAGATTGATATCCCTGTTCTGCCATCTGTGTCCTATCTGGATAGGGAATACCTACACTGTCCACAAACATAACAGCACAATAATTAGAAAATTGTATTTGACTTATTTCATATTTTGTTTCTTATCCAGCATTTCAGTATCACATATCAGTCACAAGTTTATTGGACAATCTTTGATATTTGAAGTGGTTTTCTTCAGAAGCAGCCAAATTGGCATTTCAGAATACAGTATTTTTAGTGAAATTGTAAAATCATGTTACTCGTCTTCTAACCTGGTTTATAAAAAACATACAAGAGAGTAGGTTCAAAAATCTCAATAAATACATTTTACAGAAAGACCCAAAGCAGAAAGACGAAACGTGCTGCTTCTGGCATTATTCTGTCCCATATACATATCTCCAAGAAGTCTGCAATGACAGCTAAGGAGAAAAGAAGATCAGACCTACACATGCAAGTGTGCTACAGAGCTGGAAGCCCCAGCTCAGATGGTTAGAATGTCAGGCATTTCCTTCACTACACTATGTGACTGCATCTACTTGCCAGAGATCAAAAGTAGATTTAGGTTTCCAGTCTTAGGGTTGGGGGTTTTGTTTGTTTGTTTTAAAACAATGGAGTGCTTTCTTTGCTCTCTGAAGTTATATGGTAGTGTCTAAACATATTTAGCATTTAACATATTAGTGCATTCATTTATAGAATCTGCGATTCTGGATTATGTATCTGACAAGTCATTTAAATTCTAGCACCTCAAATTATGTAGACTGGCTCGTCACTATGACAATTTTTGTATGTCTCTAGAACAAAGTTGATCATAAAAAGTACTATTTGTCCTCTCCCTAACTGAAGCTAACAGTGAAATCTTTACTTCTTCCGGCCAGAAAGGCAGAATTTACAGCTTTTAACATATCTGATTCTATATTAACTATTTGATGTACCTCATAAATTATTTCATCAGTGAGAAAGGCAGTTTTCTCAAATTTGAACAGCAAGCATGTAAAGAAACACTTTGAATAAAGAACCTAAAACAGGATGGAAGAGAACATGTGCAAGAATTCAGGAGAGGGTAGAGCTATTTGTCGGCACTAAGGCTAAGAATGCCTCTGGTTACATGTTTGGAGGTTTTTGTATTATTTTGAGAAGGCCATTCAACCTTGAGGTCAGCGTTTCACCTCAGAAACACACACCCTCGCCCCAAGTATTTGTGCAGACGAATCCTTTATGAGTAACTAGAAGCACAAACACGTGCTCAAAACATATTGACAGTAAGAAGACAGCCCAGCATTTGGAGAGCAGGCTTTTTTTTTAAGCATCCATAGAGGGCACACATGTACCACCTACACCCAGGTTCAGCACATCAGGATGGTGGCTGAAGGACTACCTCTCTGCATTGTCAGTGGGAAAGGTGGGACTGAGTCCTGAAAAGCCTATTTACAACTAGGTGGTTTCCACCCCTTAAACAGATGTTTGGACTTTTGTTCATCCTGTGAGCTGTATCCCTGCTAACACTGTGGGGTAGGGGGAGAAATTGTTCTCAAAGTTTTTTCTAAGTTCCTCTTATAAAAACTTTTTATGCAGGGGGGAGTTCTGGGGGGCAAGAAGGTGCAATCAAGCAACAGTTGCTCTTACTGAACCTAGAAGGGCAGACTAATAGGGAAACAGGAGTAATAAACTCAGAACTACACTTCTTGCCTAGATCACTGGATTTGTCAGTGGCCAGTAACAGCTAGTTAGACTGAACCACCTGGAGTGGTTTTGCACACACACCCCCACCCACTCCCACACCCCAACTCCTTTCTTAAAAGGGAAAGGCAGACTGGATTTGTCACATAACATCAGCCAGATCTAATTCTACTCAAATTCATAAGGACTGATACCATGGAGAAAACAGGTTGGTGATGTCGAGTCCTCTAAATAAGTGCTAGTACTCAACGCACGCCCCCAAGATAAATGTAGGGTAATATCCTACTTACAATATAATTTTCAAGACGTTACCACAATTAAGTCCTTGAAATATTTCTGATGAATGTGGAATCAAGCTAGGGACTCTTCCCTTACAGGTCACTTCCACTGCTGAGAGGAACACTGGGCTGAAGGTGAGCGGGGGATGGGAGTTCAGCTGGACCCCAAGGGTTCGACCAGCAATTTAAGCCTCCCCGGAGTTTATCAACATATAATAACATTTTGTGTTCTCTGCGTTAACTTCTCTACACTATTGTTTTTCTAGGTTTTTTTTTCAAAAAACGAACAGTTTTGGAAGGGGAATAAGTTTGGGTTTTTTAATCACACTAATATCACAAGCAATATTAATCTTTTTCCTTTCTTACAGAGCAGAACTTTTGCATTTGCAAATTACTTGAAATACACATCTTCTATTACTGTATTAATTAGCAAGTGCTTTTGTATATGCAGGGAAAGAAATGTTTCATCTTCTAGCAGATATTACAGATAAAAACAGGCTCATACACATTTTTGGAATGTTTAAGTTGGAAAGCATAGACGGAGTTAAATTCTTAAGCATACTGAAGAGGGCACAGTTGAAACAGCTATACAAGTATCCTTGCTATACCTAAAAGCTGCCAGGGCAAATCAAACTTATTAAGCATCCTATCTTCAGCCTGCTTGGAAGTAGAATCAATGGAAGTTTTCCAGAAAGACTGTTTTCTCTTTTTCCCTCCTACCCTCACTCCGTGCGGGATTATTCGACTTCCCCAAAGTTTCTCCAAAACCCAATTGATTCAGAGGATCTTCCTTCAACTCAAGTGTCCAACCATCCACCTTATCACAAACAAACATTTTGCTGAAAATTCTTCGTTACATTGCACAGAAAAGTTAGTTTGATGCTGTGGAAGTTGCATAGTGTTTGTTCTATTTAGGAAAAAAAAAATAAACAACAAAAAATGTCACAAGATAATTCAAAGCCTAAACTTGGAGGCAAAGAGCAAAAATAGTCTGTCACCATGCCACACAACCATTTAGAATTACAAAACATTGGTATTCTTTTAAAGAGACAGTTATGAAGTTCATTGGAGGTGGTCACACAAAAGGTAACTATTTTCCAACAAATTGTTCCTCTCTATTTATAGAGACATAACCATTGTATTAAAATTGTCATATTAACCAGTGTGTCACCAATATTACTAACACTGGATACAATAATCCAACATTCACTTATCTCTGTCAGCATCAATGCTGCATATATCCAAACAAGGCTTGCCCTGTCAAAACAAGACCTGTGACCCAGCACACCAAGTGCCACAGGAATATAGCTTCCTGCTGGTATGCACCATTAGCCTAATGTTTACACATCATTCAGTTGAAGATCTTTGCTCAGGTCTCTTCTATCACATGTAGATAACTTTTGATCCTCAATCAACACTGTATCTGGAACCATTCTACTGAAAGTTACCTACTCCGTTTTCTTTCTTCCCCGGTTTTAACAGAAGAACAAGCATTCATTAAAACTTGCCATCACAGTTAAAGTGGACGTACTTCAGCACAGTCTACTTGCCAGCACAGAAAAGAACATCTGGAAGGCATGGAACCTATCAAAAGCAAGATCTTACCAGCTGTGGGATAGACACCCTGCTCTTTTCCTTCTCTGATAGAGGCTGAAGGTACAACAGGATATCTTGTATTCCATTGCAGATGAATGCAGGTAAGCATTTGAAAGAGAAATAGGCAGGAAGAATGCTCCTTTGTCTCTAGAAACAACCACGATTGACCATCCACATCTCATTGCTAGCTTTGTAGGATGCATTTCTCACACAGTCCTACCTCAAGGCCTACAGTTAAGGTCACACTTCTGTCCACAGCAATCTCAGAAACTGCAGGTTTGAAGGAAATGGAAGCGTCACAAGTTGAAGATGCTGTACCCTCTCCATGAGCATTATGTACCCAAGCAATTTGGATACAGAAGAAGGAAAGGCAAGGGTGGCATCTGCACAGCAGCTCACATGAGCAAGCATAACACAGAAGGAAAATAAGCTTAGTTACCACACCGTAGAAACAACACATATTTACATAAAACAGCAAGGAAAAAATAGAAATGTAAAGATACAGCTTTAGTTACAAATCAAGTAATTTCTGTGATGGTAACACTTTTTTTTTCCCCCTCTTTAACCAGCTGCTCAGTTTTGAATTTTCTTCTATCTTCCCTCCTAACAGTTCCTGCAATGCAGTTTTCCCCCATTAATACAAACAGCATTATTCATAACGTAATTAAGCCTAAAATTAGGCATCTAGCCACATTAATGCAGAAATATGAAAGTCAGTTTTCCCTTTTGATTTCTTTCTGAAACTTCTGCAAGGTTTTCTTACCATTAGCTCGAAATTTCATGGCACAGATGTTCTCTGTGTGATAACTCATCTTAAAAATAGGACATGCCAAAATAGCCAATACATTAGAAAGAGATCATACTTCCTTCATCAGGGAACAGTTCTCAGAGGAGCTAGAGTCAGAAAGTGACAAGTCCTGCAAATTTAACACCACTCTGTCATGCTGTGAAGGCAACTACACTGCCAGATGTGCCACTGTCACAAGACCCTCTTATCAATTAATGAATTCTCCTTTTTGGTTTTTGGAAGATTTCTTTGTGTATTCAAGTTTATATCAGTATTCCTAATCTGTACGATTTCTACATCAAATGGTTTTTCCTTGTCTATGTATTCAGAAACAAAGGTTGAAAGCTATACTGCTATTTTCCTCCATGTTTCATTTGAAATTTTCCCTTCAAATGCATTTATTTGGCTCTTACAAGTACGTTCAAGGGTAAGATCTGGACCTTTGCCACATTTGCATTCCTTGTTGCAAACACATGCCAACCTTCAGAGTTCAGTTATTTAAGCAAAAACATACGTTAATTGTTATGTGAGAGGAGTGGAAAGTGTATCAGACTAAGCACATTTGGAAGTATTTCAGTCCCCTCCTTGCCTGATAATTCAGCATAAATCTGGATTTATTCTGTTCTAGTTTTTCCAACATTGCTGCGGCCATTAAGACCACACAAGTGAAGTTTAACACAAAATCAGACTTAACAACAACCAAACAAGCATTCAGAATAAAATTACCTTCTCATATTTATCATTCCAGGACTGGTCTAACAGGTATTGCAACATTTGCCAGTATAAAGTTATTCAGTTACATGTAAAAATAATGGAATGCAAGGAGTATGTTGCAATAAGCCAGCTTAATAGATACCAGTGACTTGAAAGGCCTTTTCCTTTCACCTATAAAGGACAGCGGTGAATAGCTTAGAAAGGAGCAAGGCAGGTAACCAAGAAGCAACTCTTAAAATAAGTGTTTCAATAACTTAGTATCAGCAGCAGGTTTTACATGCAGAGATAGATGCAGGTGAAGGGTGTTCATTTACCTAAAGGATTAATTACATTTTATTAAAAAAAAAAGCTAAAAATTTTATCCTTCGAATATATTCTCAATGAAGACCATGCTTAATTTTGACATGGAAAATGCTTATGCTTTTGGTGGAGTATGACCTGATAACGAAAGTCAATGGTTTTCTCCTCTTAGAGCTCAAGGGTACATTGAGAGAGACACAAAACCACCACCTTTGTATGGCTGGTGGCACTTATCCTCTGTGTAGCCTCTGACTCATAACTTTCACTCCACCTCCCAGAAGGAAGAGAAGATAACTTACTCCTTAAAAAAAATGTTCTCTGCTAGAACAGCTGTAACTCCAAAGACATGCCATTGCCTCCAAAGGGAAATGGCAGCAATGCATGCTTCCTTCCCCACAGCACAGATCCTGGCCTGCTCTCGTAGGGGAGAGGCAACAAGCTCAAGAACATCCTTTAGGTTCCTGTTCTTTGAAGCTCTGCTGGATTACCTGAACTGCTGCCAGAGCCTAGCATCCAGAGAGAAAGACGACCCCAGAACTGGCATACAGTCTTTGAAACTCATGAGGCTGCGTCACTTTAGATACTTACTCCCTAGTGACTCTTCATATGTGCTAGGCAAGATTTTGAGGTAACTGCACTGGCACTACAGAAGTTCTCAATGCTACTACCTACCAATGCCCTACGAACATATATTGATTAGAAAAATTACTTCCTCTTTCAATTCCTTCACACCCAGTTCTCAGTGTCTTCCACGAAGTCTGAAGAACTGACTCTTCTGTACTATCAGCAGATCATGACTGCAAGAATCCATAGGTACAGCTTATTAGACTTCTGCTTGTTACTGTGGCTCAGACAGATGGCATCTCATCAATTTTTGCCCTCTGGCCATATTTTCCAGAGTCCACTCCAGCAGTCCAAGTTCAACCAAGCTGTCATCACTAGCAGTCTCCTGAATAGAAACAAGCTTTCTAAGCTCAAGTACACAGGATTTCCTGAACCGTATCAGAGCAGGCACTCATCAAGACAATAACTAAAAGCAAAAGCATTTTAAACAACAAAATTCCCCCCCAATCCAACACAGGAATCTATTATTATTTAGTTAAGTGATAGCTTTTCCAGACAGTTTCTTTCTAGCCCCAAATATGTGTATTTTCTCACAGCAGGATGGTTCATGACCTCTATACAAGCCTTCTATATGAAAAGTCGCTAAGGTTCCATGCAGAGAAGCAGGCACTTTAAGCCTGGCAATAGAGTTGAGAGACCTCTAATGCATAAACGTACTTTATGCTATATGATAACCTATTCAAGTAGCAAGTCTTTGAACTTTTGCAGTACATCTGCATGAAGATTAGTTAGAAAATACCTTCCAGTCCTTTCAAACATATCCAGTCCTTCCATTTTCCAGGAAAACAAGAGCACAGGATGGGGATGATGTCTTCAGTACCTGTATTACTGAGACCCCACACTAGCCTCTCCATACTTTCCTGCAAATAGAAATTAGCACCCCTACACAACTTATAGACATATGAGTAGAGATTAAAACAGATTCCCCTTATTACAGGCTTCCCCAGTTCAGGACGGTGCAAGACTTTGGGAGACAAATAAACAACATGGCTGTCAGGCCTTGTTAATGACATCTAAGCAACATGACTTCACTGTCCATGTAGCCTGATTTTGGGAACGAAGGACACAAAGTTGTCTTGTTCGCCTCATGTGGCTTAAGTTAATTGGAGTGCAAATGGTATGAAATAGGCAGACAAAGAAAGCAAGAAAAGAAGGCAGGGAAAGAGAAAGGCAGAACAAAATATGAGGAGACCAGGAAGGCGGGCAGACACAAGCTGATAGGGAAAAAGATCCTATACAGAGGTATCAAGAAAAAAAGCTTTGGGTTAGCTGAGTAAGCAAGCTAGAACTGACATTAAGCCCAGAAGGGAAGACCACACACAGCCTGAAAAGCTTAAGTATAAGACAAACTAGATCAAAAAAGGAAGAAGACTGAAAAGGAACTCGAAAGGGAAGGTGCAAGCTCAAAACCACAAGAAACATACAGCTTCATATCTGGAAATGGAACTCCAGATTTCAGCTCACCACTTATCTACCAGGTCATATTTACGGAACAGATTTCACATCTACAGGCAAAGGCAGCTTTCAGTCAGCCATTCAGATTGATAGAGCTGGCAACTACTTCTAACACTACGCATTAGCATCAGTATCTCTTGTGCATGGCCCCACGTATACGTGTATGGCTGGGGCAGCCTAACTGGCCACCTTCTTCTTTCAAAGAAACAACTAGAAATCTAACAAAACAAAAGAAAGAAAAGAGAGAGAGAAAGAAAGAAGAAAGAAAAGCCACAGGACTTACTTTAATCAGAACAAGCAAACCACACCAATGCGGCACCACTAGCCTCTACAGTAGCCTCTCCTAGGCTGCTCAGGAAACAGAAAGACAGGTCCTCAGTTAAATGAATTTATACAATCCAAGACAACCTGTCATAGCTATGCATCTTTAATGAAACTGCTTGAACCAGAACTCTAGATGTCATTGTATACTACTAATTTCCTAGGTTCCAGTTTGTCAATTATTCTCTAAAGGTTTAAATCTATTTCAGCTGTGCTTTTAAGAACAGTATTAAAAAAAAAAAAATAGAGTTCACTTGATAAGACTTTCCCCCTTCCCTGTTACCTCCATAATTAGAAGGAAAGCTACCTTACCCATTTTTCCGTCAGCAGGATCAAGCCAAGTATCTTCCCCTGCCTCAGTTGTTTTATGGAAGTTCATCAACATGTTAATGATACATAAGCTTATAACTAATATAAAAAAAAGAAATCTTGCAGAGTGATACACATCACCAAACAACACAAAACCTTCTCAATTGCTTATCAAGTATCCTCAAAGTAGAAAACACATGGCAGTAGCTACTTAGATGGCACTTCTTTAAGTTTTCTTCAGAGACTCTGACTGTGGTTTATTCATTCATGTGCTCAACTTCTGTCTTTTTAATCACGCTGTGTATTTAATTATCCATATCAAGTGTGGCAAGGAGGAGGAAGTTCAACTACCCTCTTTTGGTCCCACTTTCCATGGCAGAGTTTATTAGAACATTTCAGGATTTAAATTACTAGTTTTAAATCTTCCTGCTGTTATCTTTAACAGACAAACCCAAAGAGTGAAGTATATGTCAGTACTTTGGATTTCAGGAAAATCTTAATTAGATGTATTTAACAGATCTTATGAATTGCCACTTTTTACATGACACTACAGTTTAAGCCTTGCTTGCCTTGAAAAAAACTGAAAGATTTCTCTATTTTAACATGCTCGAAGAACCCTTTGGTTTGCATACTACCCAATCCTTGTTTCCTGTGGACTTTCTAAAAGGATTGATTCAACTTCTAGACTGTAAACTTTGAAAGCCTGAAATACTCAAACAGTAAATACTGGCTCAGACACACCAAAGTGGCTATCCCACTCAACCTAAGAGACTTGGCTTGCTTACCAAACAGGGAGGTGGCAAGCGCAAGGGGGAAAAAAAATGTTGTTTCTTTTCCACTAGCTTAGGTACATGATTAAGCATACACTTTCATAACCAAAACAAGTAATACATTTAAAGAAACATCCTCCAGAAGCAGTTAGCATTCAATTCCCAATCCTAGTTAGAGAAAGAGAGAATAGGCATTTACAGTGCAAAACACAGTAAGCAGATTTGACTGACTACAGCTGTCAAATGCATACAAATCAGAGTTATGCTATGACTTCTGCCCTTCTATTAGGAAATACATACAGATTTAACTTTAAATGTTCCTCAGTGGTAGGCTTTCATAGTGCAAGGATGCAAATACAAATTCACATTCTTATGAATACAAACTAGATTGTTATAACACTCAACATGTAACTCCAGAATTTCTGATATTTAAGGATACCGTTGTTATTTCGTCACTTCCATCAACTACTGTGAAGGCTTAAAAAGCAACAGGTCCTAAAGTCTTCTACTGGAGCCCTATAGTCTGAGGCTTTGAAGAACATACCTTTTATGTCCCCCAACAGAGAAATAAAGCCAAGAAAACAAATAAATAAAACCAACAGCAAAAATCACACCTCAAAAACAACTGCACCATTGCTGTCATACAAGACAGTTTACATGTAGAATATTGTTACCTCATGGATAAGCTTAAAATGCTATTCTTTTTAAAATGTGAACCTAGCTAAAACCAGAGATTTCTAAAAGCTTTAGATATGCCATTCCACAAACTAAGTCAATTTCTTCCAAGTCTGCAAAAAAAACCAAAAAGGCACCCACAGTGGATTTTTCTTAGCAAGTTAAACACATGATGAATTGTCATGCCAATAGAGTCCTGCTGAACTATTACAAACTTAGTCACACACTCAACAAGTTAAAAAATAGGAGTAAGGATACATAAGAATCCATGTATGCTACCACCCAGTAGTACAGTAATAAAGGGCCAAAGATTGTGTCTCTCCTCTTCCTAGAGCTAAAAAAAAAAAAAAACCCACACCAAAAAACCACACAAAGCACTTGTATACGCGGTTAGTGACCAACATCATGACCAATGATAATGAACATGTTCTCACCAGCTACATTTTTCTCACAAGATCTCCTTATTTATAGTCTGTAGCTCCAAAAGAATTTTCTTATCACAAAAGGAATGACAGATGACATCAGATCACATGTTGTTAAACTCAAAGATAGTAACTTTAAATAACATTAGTTGCCTTACAAATACAATTAATTTTGCAATATGACTTTAAATGTTGGTTTAAAGCAGACTAATAAAGCAGATTCACACCACTAATCAGCTTCAGCATATTCCTAGACATTCTGGAAAATATACAGTAGTTACAGCATCACAGAAAGGGCCCAAGATCAAACCTTCAATAGCTGTTCAAAACCATCCTAGAAATATGCCATGGGAATTTCATTCTGACTTGATAGATTTGAACCAACTCATTTCCAGTTCAGCCATAAACAACAACAACAAAAATCCAAACAAAAACCCCATAATGTATGTGTGCAGAAGATAAACGTGGTCTAATGCAAGTCTAATCAAAGACACATGGAAACCGAAAAATACAAGCTATAAAGTAGTGCTACGTTATGTAAACTTGAAGAAAAGAGCAATTCATGCATTCATATAAGAAAAGATACAAGTATAATCAACAATTACTCCTTTTTCTGTGCCTTTGCTATTAGAATCCACTGTGTTGATTCATGGTTCAGTCACACCAATACATCTAAAGAGAATTCCACACTGCTTTACAGCTAGAGCTACAGGAAGGTAGCTACCATAAACTGTAAACAGAATTGTTGTAGTCTTTAAATCTGCGTAACACACAAAACATGAACTATTACCTTCTTCCAGTCTTAAATCTAAGCATTTGGAAGGCCAAGCTTACATAAGTCTTACCTTCCTTTAAAAACATACAACTGTCTTCTAAAAGTACAAGACCATAGGTATCCCAAACTACCCAAGTCATCCTAAAACATATTGAAATAGACCCTAGCTTTTCCATCAAATACACAGAAAAATCACTAACTCTGAATTACTGAAGACAAGTGCTTACCTTCAATCCTTTTTAAGGCCGACAGGCAAGTATCCCGGCTTGGAAATTCAAATGGATTATTACAGGTCCGAATGGTGTCACATTCACATTTCCCGTTGATTATGTTACAACCTGTTATAAGGTTTTCATTGCATGGTTCAAATCCAAGAAGCTGATCATCATCCCAGTTTTCATCTAAAATAAACAAACAAACTCACTCACTATTGGATTTCAGCTGCAGTATATAAATTCAGCTGCTTTTGAGTTGTGCCCGATTTACTTCAAGTTCAACATAGTGCTAAACAGAAGACAACAGATTAAAAAAAATGGATTAATCTAAACTGTGTGATTTGCAATACCATGTTTTGCAGCTGTTCTATTGCCCATTTAGCTATAGCTACTAGCATTGTTTACTTCCATCTGTATGAAAAACTACGTTGTCTCAGGGAAATCCGTTGCTGTAGTATAAATGAGTGCTATTCTAACCTAAATAACTTTTACAGATACTTGAAGTTGTATTTATTGTGGAAGTGAGAATCTGCAGCTGTTATAGAAGTCAAAATTGAGTCAGAAAGAGAGCTTTTTTTAAACTCGATTAAAAAATACATCACATAAAAATCACTCCAGAGATAACTTGTTTTTACAAAAATACTGCAAGATGCCAGGCCTTCCATTCTGTAATATGACCAAAAGTGAGTTTTCCAGCACTCCTGGATTAGCTTCCATACCTCCAAGAGAATTGTTTGAGCACATCACGCTCTTTGCTGTCGAGGGGAAGGGGGATAGTTGGGCTTGAACAAGTCTCTCTGCTCAAATAATTCTGCTCCCTTTGAATCAGTCCCAGCAAACATAACTCATATTCCCACTGAACAACTGCCCGTTTTTGTTTTAGAAGATGGCTGCATGCAACAGGATTTTTCTTTCTCCAGAAAGCAACAAATCCAGTCAATCCAGAACTCCACCAAGATTATCAGTCCTACAAAATCCCAGCTTCCAAGTACACATATAGTAGCATCCCATTAGCCCAGAAGTTTAAGCAAGACCCATGCTTGCTTTGCAAGACTGAAGAAAATAAACTAGGCATTAGGTACCTTTGCTATAGAGCATCAGATCATTTTCCAACCTTGTCTAACAAAAGAAGTACTACAAAATAAGTCACACAGGCAGGAAAATATACCTATTGTCAATATACATCTTTATATTCCTTCACATTGTGCCTTCCAGTAGTTCACTCCACTTTTGTATACTATCAGCAAGCAAGTTTCCAATACAGATCCTGACAACAAACTCTCCGAATCAGTTAAGGCATCTTCCAGCTATGAAAGGAGGGGTTTTCTATTGTTACTGGGGTTATCAGAAACTGTCCACTGGTATGGCAGCCCACAGGCAAATACAACCCGATTGTCATTCAATAGTTTACTCTCAGTTTTCAGACTTCTATTGGGTGTCTAAATAACAGCATCCACACACAATGAGGTTGACAAGTAAATACTGTCCACTCAAGAGAAACGTGCAGAATATCTTCCAACCTGCAGTTTTCCTTTAGGGAAAAATCAAACAACACCTGGAAAGAGCTGCTCAACGGTTAAAGACATGATCTACAGGAAGTGTGCAGCAGATTCTCACAGGTATGTTTCTCCCTGTAGAACCAACTGCTTGCTTTCTGTTTTAAGTAAGCAAACTACCTTGTTGAAATAAACAAATTAGTCGATTTTAAATGTGAAGAAGGGAACCTCCACGGGAACCTCATGGCTCTTGTACTCCATAAAAATAGCAAAGGAAGAATAGTCATTAACTCCAGGAAGTAATTTGTCTTTTTTTTTTTTTTTTCTAAAGTTAACCTATCATCCCATAAAGCAACTGTATCAATAAAAGTCAAAGGAAGTGTAGAAGTTCCTGAAGAGAAACTACTAAAATTCTTTCAAGAGAAGATGTCACTTCAGTAATACTTGGGACCTTTCATCATGAGAGGGAAAAGAAAAAAAAAAAAAAACAACCAACAACCACACAACAAAAACCATGAGAATTTGGAGAACAATAATACATCCTGTTTTTGAGAAGCCGGAATACAGCCTGGACAATTTGTATTTTACAAATCACAGCAGTAATCCACGTAATGACAAGAACAAAAGGGACTATAAACTCTGCTCCAAGAGTTGGCCTTTCAAATTTTGTAACCACAGGGACAACTTCATCCAGATCAGGCCATTTAAAGAGTTTGAATTTCTCCTTATTTCTGACACATGTGCTCTTCTCCCCTAGCACCCTGTACTGGCCTGGGGCTTTGCCTGTCCTGGTATCCACGGAGCTGAGGCAGGAGGACACCTCTGCCCCCAGCTCCATCAAACTGCTCTACCCAGCTGTATCCTGGCACCAGCGCAGCACAGACAGGCGGGTCACACAGACAGCAATGACAGCATGCTTCTGCTTTTCCAGCACACCGGACCATTTGTGAGGTTCTGCCTTACAGTACATCAGCACTAGATGTTTTCAAGGCTGATGGAGAGATCAACAGAGTCCCTGTTACACTAGAGCTGCTCATACCACATAAGGGGTAATATCTAGTATCTTAGAATTAGGAAGAAATTTTTCACTCTGAAGGTGGTGAGACACAGGCTGCCCAGAGAAGCTGTGGATGCCCCATCCCTGGAAGTGTTCAAGGCCAGGTTGGATCGGTCTTTGAGCAACATGCTCTAGTGGGTAGTGTCTCTGCAAATAGCAGGGGGCTGGAACTAGATGATCCTTAAGGTCCCTTCCAACCTAAGCCATTCTATGATTCTATCTCATCTGCCACATCTTGTGGCTTTTCAGATGGGAGCAGAAAAAGAGGTACACAGAAAGTGCATGGCCCAATACTAGGTGCACCTAAAGTCTTCAGTGCCACACTCCACAAAAATTAGCCATTAAGAGGATGGAAGAGAAGAGGAATCACTCATGAATACTTGCAGGCAACATAACTAACATGCTGAATCTTGAAACAAGGTGTTTTTAATTTCTGTGAGTAAATAAAGTCTCATTCAGACAGGAAGAATGCAAATCCAGTTCTAGCCTGGACATCTTTTACCAAAGTGCTTTTCACACAATTTCATTTAGAAAGAAGCTTTCCATCAAAGTTTAGTGAATCAATGCAAAGTCTAGCGTTATCTTTCATGCAGACTTAGGACTCATTTTTCTAGTTGATTTTGTCCTTTTATGAACAAAAATTAAAGGTCCTGTTAAATGAATACTTGTTTACCACTTAAGGTAAATCCTCAGAAGTCACATTGGTATAGACAGAACAAAATTCTGTGGAATGAAAGGTGCAACCACATGAAAGCACTCACACGAGCTACAGGGATGAATCCAGTGCCTCACTTTGATTCAAACCTTTACTTATGTCGTGGCTTAGGCTGGGCACCAAATGAACGACAGATGCTCTATTTTAAGAGGCTTCTTAAAGAAGCCTAAAAAAGAGGCTTAACTGAAAAATCAAATTACTGAAAAGAAAATTAGTTCTGTTTTATACCAAATCAGGACAACTTACTTGATGCTAAGGCATCCAGTGCTCTGCTTGATACAGATAAATGTTGATGCAGCACAGCATGCTTGTTCCTTTAGAGGTCATGCTTCAACTGATAACAGAAACATGTCTTGAACAAAGTCTAGGCTCTGTGAAGCATATAATCTAGCCTCTATTACTCACAAAATTATCATGTCCTGCAGACTATTCCAAACCCCAAACTTTTACACACCAGTGATTCGGAGACCTGGGACAGTTCACAAACAATTCCAGATTGTAGCACATTTTCCTGCATGCTCTGTTACACCTCCCCTATGGCTTCCTATTCAGAAGGGTCCTCTTTCATGCTTACCCCTCAAAAATCTGATATGAAGGAAGAAATTGAGATATAATCCCTTGTGAATGCTTTACTTCTCTGCAAGCAGGATTGACAAAACCCAAATGTAAGAATCTAAGAGCCTCTCATGCCTTGGTATGGGCATCCTATCCACTAGCTGGCTTACAGGGCACTTAAGAATACAAAAATCAAGTAGGTGTTTAACATTAAGTTTTAGAAACAATCCAGCTGAAAAGTAACCCAAGCAGACTGTTAGTTTTCACTTAAGCTGATCTTAGTTTAGCTGCTATTCCTACCATCTTCTTGCGCTGGCATGATCAGGCAGGGGCAAAAAAAAGGAAGGGCCATTCATTGTAGCAGTCCTGAGTAGACACTGGACTGTTGTTGGACTTAACAACATTGGACTTAACCTTTTGCACACGTCTAGAAGCAGTTCAAATCCTCCAAGAAGGCCAATAATTATAGCTTGAAAGTCTCTCTTCCAACTAATTTCTATCTACATGCAGTTTCCCACTCTTTCCAACTCATTGAGGCAAGTTCCCTTTTCAGACAGTAAAATAGCTCTGCATTTACTCAGATGAAAGTTAAGCCTTAGAATAATTAAAAGAAAATATTATATCCAAGTGCGCTT
The DNA here is from genome assembly GCA_013400055.1 of Nycticryphes semicollaris. NCBI lineage: Eukaryota > Metazoa > Chordata > Aves > Charadriiformes > Rostratulidae > Nycticryphes > Nycticryphes semicollaris. The sequence goes on from VXBJ01000045.1 coordinate 490,263, forward strand.
TCATACTGTAAGGAAATCACAGGAGGGGAGGCATCATCTTAATTCAAAACTCTTTACATTTTCTTCTGTCACTCATAGATGCTTTCTGCAAAGCAAATGTTTCAGCTTGCTAACAATTCAAGTGCTGCTCCGGGTTGCTGCACTCCCAAGTCCTGTCATAGTACGCATCTAAAGTACAGAAGAGGATTAAGGCATTAACAAGCTGAACAAGAGGCCCTTAAACAACTGGTCAAGTCTGGGAAACAGTCTGAGCAACATGTCTCTAGTAAGCAGCACTCCATCACTTCTTCCGTGCTGATTTCTACATACCAGCACTCACAATAGCACTACAGCAGTGTGCACGGATGATGTTCACGATTGAAGCAGGTACATCTGCTTCACCCAAAGAGCTGCTTGTATTTCCAGAAATGCATGCAGCTACGAGAAACTAATTTGAAACTTTAAAGTATACAGTAGCTCACTACAGTTGCACTTATCATCCCCATATGCAAAAGTTCATGTCAAAACAGGTGCAAGTTAAAAGTACAAGGAAAGACCTTTTCAGAGACTCCCCCGTTGCTTAAATTTTGGCTCTCCCTTCCTTGAAGTTCTCAATTTCTTCTTTCTGCCACAGACTCTTCTCTTTTGTGCCTCAACTCTTCTCTTCCTTTCTGGATGTTTAATGAATATCAGCTATTGTTTGGAAAACCACATAATATTCTCCTTCACTGTTTATAAAAATAATCCATCACCTCAAAACAGCGACCAACAGACTGGAGTAGTCACTAAAGCATCACTGTTGAGAACTAATATACAAACATTGGACCTATAATAATCTCAAATTACAGTTCAGGGGTGAGGGCTAAACGTAACTGGAGTGAATTCCCGTAATTTATGTTTAACTGTACCATCTTACTCGGCTATTTCTGCCTTTTTAGAGCTTGACAGATGGGTTTTCAGGATGCTGAAAGAGCAAAGAGACCATCAAATAAATTGCTAATCTGAAAGGGAAACAGTGAAAGTCACATATTACAGACTGTTGCATCCTTTTAAATCCTGCAATTAGAAGACAGAGAAAGCATTTCTCAGTGACACAGAAGTGATCCTTACTGTCTGGACCTGTACTGTCCTCTGGGAAGGGAGGGGAACCTTTCAGGAGCTTCTCCATCAAAACAGACCTAAAGTCTGAGCCCTGCCACTCCAGCATACTGGTATCCACAACAGCACTTTCCAATCAGTGGTACTCATTAAAATGGTACAGGACTCCAGAAGGGTTCTACAGACTTTCTAAAATAAAATAAATAAATAAATAAACGGAAATACTTCTTGCCAGTAGGCTTTGGCTTCTCTTTGAACAGGAAAAAAGAATGATGGAAAGGAAATTCATGTTTTGGAGCAGCTGAACAATAGAAATGACTAATCACCACTAAAGAATGCTTGAAACCCAGCCCCAGACCTTGAAAAGCAGCAGAAGGGAAGGCTAGCCTTGAAGTGAGTTTGAGCTCATGCACTGGCTGCAATCCTCTCCCCTTTCACATCTTATTCCTTCAGTGAAGCCATGAATTGAGGATGAGAGCTGGCAGAAACTCTGATAGTAAGATGCACAGCTGAGAGTTTTATGGTAAAGCAGTTTTTTCCATTTTTTAGAAGGGTTCACTTTCTAAGATTGATCTTCGTTTGTACTTCATGTCAGTACAGGATGGCTTTGCAGCCTCCTAATGAAATTTCTTCTCAAAGGTAGAAAGCTAAACCATCACATTTAGATCTCAGAAACACCACACAGGTAAGGCTTGTCTTAATTTTGCCTGCTTTATCTTATTCGAACTAGAGCATGAATCTCACATGATCAAATCCCCAATACAGTGAGAAAGATTTTCACTGCTGCATGTGCTGCGTGTGTCTCAAGGCAGTTATTTCATACTAAGGAATGCAGAAAGTATTTAAACAAACCAGCTTTCCACTCAATTATCAGCAACTCCACAGAAGCCATGAGGAAAGCAAGGAGATAAATACAAGTGTTAAGTGAAGCATGTGACAGGGACAACTATTTCAAGTTTTAAAGTTTTCCCTTGCTCACACTGTCTGTAACATTTTAGTTCCCTAGGTATCTCAGAAACACACCTTTTCTGGATGGGGTTGTTGGGTGAGGTGGGTTTTTTCCTGGGGTGTAGGGGTACTTTGGAGCTTGGGTTGGGGTTTTTTTTGAGTGGGTGGGTGGATGGGGGGGAGGGAAGCTGTTTTGTTTGGCATTTGTTTCTTTGTTTTTAAAGACTTTCAGTTATTAGTGTTTCTCTCAGCAAGAATGAATGATATTTCTAACAGCCTTCTGCCACAAACATTGTCTGAAATGATAAATAATGAGTTTTGAAGACATTCCATGAGATTTAAGCACCTTAAAAAAGACTTGCAAACAAATTATTTTAATCTTCTATCCAGAACCACACCTTGTTGATAAATAGCTGACTGAAAATATTACACAGTGTCCCAGGGTTTAATTGGTCAGACTGAGCCTCTGCCAGTACTCCCCTGATTAGAATGAGCATGGACTGCAGTGTTTCAGCTGTCCTAGCAGATATTTTCTCTAGCTCTAGAAAACTCTTTTAAAAAGTAATTGCTGAAGCCTCAGGAAAGGACCAAATCTTTATGCCCGTTTTCCAATGGAGGCTAAAATTCCAATTTATTTTTTTTCCTTCTAAGCTGCACACTGCACTCACACACTTTAGAAGTCTGCGTGCACAGCAGCAACCACCAGCTTCACCACAAACAAGTAGCTGGCAGGCAGCTTGCTAAAGCTACTCAGCAGAAGCAAAATTGACACGACTAGGAAACGGTTTGCCCAAGCCAAATTCTGGAACAGGGCTACAAAGCAAGCTATACCAAGATCACTCCACACTATCACAAGAAACCTGATATCCTAAACCTTTTGCCGCTCCCCCCGTCCCACCAGTCATTAACGCAGCATCCCTTAACACCTGAATTACAGGATGTTTCAGAGGAATTACACCCAATTTCTTAGTCACAGGAAAAACTCTATATACCCTGAATTCAGAATAAGCAGCACGGCTTTCTTCCTTTCTCTAAAACCTAACTTAGAGATAGACAACCACTTGAGTCTTTCTATTACCAAAGTAGTACATTTTACATGTACTGGTATGACCTCAGCATTTTATCAGCAGCCCACCAGTGAGGGAACAAACACCTCCACACACACATATCCAACCTTTCTGAACAAACTTTTGACCAGAGCACAGGACAGGCTATAGCAAAACCGTGAAGCTTAATTTGTTTCAAGGATAAGTGACCCAACAGAATGGGCTCTCTCAGAAACACTACATTTGCTAGACTTTGGTCAAAAAAACCAACATCAAACCCAAAGCCTATCAGTGTCAAGGTAGATGGCTATATAAAGCTCAAAGTTTTGGAAGTTCTTAAGAGTATATGAATGGGTGCACACCTTTGAGTGAGAGCTTTTCCTCCTGTCCACAACCCCATGCTCTCCTGTTTGTTTTCTTTTTGAAAGGCACACCCATGACCCACAAGGTATTAAGACGGTTTCTAGACTCTGAATGTAAGTAACCAGTACACCCAGTGAAAGCTGCTGGGGACTGAATGTTGCTGCTAGTAAAGGTGTGAACAGCCTCCATTCATCTCAATACATTACTAAGGGTTACTTCCTCTAAACATGGCCAAACTAGTCTGTTCAAACTAGAACTCCCTCAGGGACCATCTTTTAATCCATATGCTTACATTGAATTTAATCTAGATAGCCTTTATACAAAGTTATCTTCACATCTTAGTTTATATCGCTAAATTTCTCTAGATACCTAAGCTTTCTATGTCAGTATCAGTCATTTTCCAAATTGCATGCATATATAGCAAAAGGAAAATATTGTCAGACTACACAACCAGTGTAGGTCAAGTCTCAGGCAAAACCCCGAATTCACCATTTCCAAGTTTATTCTCCCAGTGGATTAAATGCATTCTCAACCAAAAGCGGTTTACAAGTCACAAGAGACACTTAATAGGTCACTTCTATAAAGTATTTAATCCATTAAAACAGAGAAACATTTAGTCCTGTCTGCAAGACGCTATGAACTTTACTCATTGAGATGAGGAATCCTTAAAGAGGGTGCAAATAAAGGAAGGGGAAGGAAGAGGCAGGCATTTTTGACCCATATTAATGGATTAATTATTACATAATATGCCTGTCAGTCAAATGACATTTTGGTTGACTAAGTACTATGTAAGAAGTTAAATTATGCAAGTATTCTTGAATTAGCTAGAGGGTACTTAAGACAGCAAACATGCCTAGGGGTGAAGAAATTACAAGGAACTGTGATCTGACAGGTTTGAAGGTAGCTTAAAAAAATAAATCTTTATAAGCAGCATAGTTTTGGGGAACCTGATGACATAACCATTCTCTACAGGCAAAATTCACATCAGCAGATGATTCTTGACATATAGTCACACAAGATTAAATTATTTCAAGAAACAAAAAAGATCTTAAAAAAAAAAAAGAGATTCTCTCTCAAAAGGAGAGATTTAGTCATTCAGCCTATCCACAGCAAAATTTCAAATTTTAAACTGGTAATCCACAACAACAAAAACCTACCGACTGCTGCATCAATAACCTTCCTCCTATCTGTTTGAATTTTCCATTTAATTTTTGTTGAAATATTGAAACCAAGTGATTTCTAAAATTGAAACGGAGAGGAAACCATTTCCAAGTCAAATAAGCACCTAATCTAATTTAAATTCCATGCCACACTCAACATTACACGTTGTTACTGATGTTGAGATTTTGGCATAGACACAAGTCAGAGTAGAAATAGCTTATGTATTATCCAGTCTGTGCTTAAGAAGTCAGTGTGTGCCGATTAAGTGTTTTCTGGAGGGTTGGGGAAGGAACTGTTAAATGTGGTCAAGAGTAGTATATTAGCAGCTGACCATTCACCATCGAAGAATTATTTCTCATTCCAGTTTCACAAGTTCAGTAATTTTTGTGGGTTGTTTTTGTTTTGTTTGTTTTGGGTTTTTGGTGGATTTTTTTTTTTGGTTGGTTGTTTTTTTTTTTTTTTTTTTTTTACACCATAAATAATTTTCCCTTCACCCCTGCCCCCTCCCCTCCACCCCCAACAGCCTGGATTGCTGACAGCCTTTGAGTATTTTGTCTGTCTTAACGCCAACAATCATCTGGTGCACTACTTATTACTGATTAAGTCCCCAACTAGATCATTGGTTTTAACACTTGATGTTAGTAAAGTTCTCTGTGCACATGTGGACATCAGAACTATTTGGACAATTCCCCAGTCATTCACTGCATAACAGAGTAAGAAAAACAATCAACAAGTTAAGAAATCTGTGTATCTGTTCCAGTCCAACAGATATAAACAACCACATTACCCATGTGCAACTTGAATCACTTGAACTTCAGTAACTCATACTCAAAGCAAAATACTACCTGATCTTTAGGGGATTTGAGGACCGCGTCACAGGCAAGAAGCCAAGAACGTTGCCTACAAGCCTGACAAAGCATCACATTCTAGTCTTTGAGTCCACTGATCCCTTAGATACAGAGCACGAGACCAAAATCACCTGAAAACCATGCTTTCCAAGGGTATTAGCTACAGAATTTACAAGCAGCCTACTACGGCTGAACAGAAAAAAAGCTTGGCTCTCCTCCTCCCAATTTTGAAAAAAAGCTAAGTTTTCAAAGTCTTGTTTTTCTGCATCAGCTCCAGTTTCATGATGCTTTGGTTACACACATATCTTACATATCCTACTCTATTACATGTTTCTAGGGGAGGAAAATTAGTCCACACAAGGCTTAAAGGGGGACAGACAGACACACCCAAGCCTCCCCACTTATCCCAACAAGGGGTCAGACAGACAGTAATGCTCCAACTCACAAAAAGCTACAAATCAGTAGAAGAGACTAGGTCTAGCCACAGTAGAGTAAGCTTGTACCATCATCCTAGGTGATTAACCCACATACTTCCTGATACTTGCCCAAAATCCGCTACCGCAGCTTCCTCCTGGTCCCAATGAAACCCCAGTTCAGAAGTTACATGCCAGGCAAACAAGCCTCAGGCATTCAATGCAAGCCTTAAATTAGCTAAGCAAAAAAGAGTACAGCAATAACCATGCACCCTCTCAAAAAAAAAAAAATGCCCCAAACTCCACCAAAACCAAACCAAAAGCCTAAAGCAAATGAAGTACTACATGTTACTGGTAACTCACTGGAGCAGAAATACCTTCTCTCAAAGGCAACCTGAAGGCTAACTCATTTGGAAGCATATTCTTAAAGGAACCTAAGAACTTAGGAGGAACTTAAGAACTTATACTCCACAGTAAAACTAGCAGTTTCATTAACTTTGCATTTCAAGTATATATATCACGAAACCTTGAGTTATGTTTCTGTTACACAGTTAAAAATAGTATCAGCTCATTTACAAGAATATTTCACATACTACTGTTTTGCCTTAGAGTTTAGCAAAGCAATCAAGGTCTCTTCACTCAAGAGCACCAGAAATAGGGGAAGTGTTAGAGCAGAAAAGAATCATCACAAGAAACGCCTTCACAGAGTAACAGAACTTTAGCAGAGATTTTCCAAGGCTTTCCGATTCCCAAGAAAGCATGAGTCCTGCCCAGCTGGAATGCTGCAGAAGCCAAGGCCAACGTGTCTCTGGAGAGCTCCAGTCTAAATCGGGGGTGGCTCTAGCTCTACCTTCAAAGGCAGAGACCAAGGGCAGCCGCTGCTTTGAGTTCAAAATTTCTCAGTGGTAAGAGCATATGGAAGTGGCTGTAGTCTCTCAATGCCTAACTGAGCCAATCCAGCAGCATCTCTGTAAAGCTAATAGAGACTGGAGGTGTTTAAAGTCTCTCAAGACTGACCTTCAGGAATAGCACACATCTGTGTTGGGGGGAAGGTGACCTCCGGATTATTCTTTACCAATAATCCAAGTGCATTCAGGAAAGCCATTTACATCCTTCAGGATGATGCTACAAATTGAACTCTGGAACTGTATAGAGATGTGAATAGTTAAGGTGGTGAGGTAAGTGAGGACTTCGTAGAATGGTTTAGGTTGGAAGGGACCTTAAAGATCATCTAGTTCCAATCCCCTGCCATGGGCAGGTACACCCCTCACTAGACAAGGTTGATCAAAGCCCCATTCAACCTTTCCTTAGGTTTTACAAGGCTGAAGAAAAGAACTTAGAATCAGCAACAGATTTCTTTAGTAAACATGGGTTTAACAAAAACTTCTCTATTTCTAGTTTCAGAAACAGAAGCTACCAGTAGCAGATGCCATAGAGACTTCCCTGTTATGTTAATACATAATACAGGGTTCACTTATGCCAAGCACATTAAATACTAATACCAAGTTAACAGACAAGTATTTTTACCTGCTGCAATTCTAACTCTTAAAGTTTTCTGTAGACCAGCATGTGATGATATGCTGAAATAAGGCACTGCTGAAGCTTCAAAAATGATAAAATAAAATGCTTATAACTGTAGCCAGTAGGGGTCATTTCAGTGTAAAAAATTGCAGTGAAAGAAAAGGAAGGAGAGTAAAAACATCAATTTCTGTTCACACAGTTCTGTAAGTCACTTTGATTTCCTCCGCCTTGAACTGGGATAGGAAAGGGGTTGCACTCCCAGTAGACAGGATAAAAATATTATAAAAAATAGTAGCCTTTATTCCATTAATAGATAAAGGCATGGCTTAGTACGAGTCACACATCAGGCATCACCAGCCCAGCCTGTTGCACATGTGCCTGTAAACTGCATAACTGTTTAGATCACCGTGATTCAAAAAAAAAAAAAACTGAGCTAAGCAACTTCATTTTAGTGATCCCAGGTGGTACATTAAGACCTCTTTTTTGCTTGCTGCCACCCCTGGTGCACAACATGCACCATGAAGAACAATACATTACTCCTGTTGCTTAGAATGAGGCTGTTTCCTGACAATTTGTAATAGATATTCCAGGACTACCTATTAGGCTGACAGTTCAGCTCAGTTGCTTTTCATTTACAAGAACGAAAATTAAATAGATAAGTTATCTCCCTGACTATTCCTATAAGGACAGCTGGAAATAGTTCCTAACCACAACGCTAATTGAAATGCAATCTTGCCAACAAATGCTTCATACTATTTTCAACAGTAGATGGGACGTGTTACGAGTTGAACTACAGCAACGTACGGATTGCATCATTTCAAAGGAATGAAATCCTCCTAAACTGCCAGAGACGTCCGTACTGTGATACAGTATGGGAGTTGGAGCATTAAGGCATTTAATGACTGCAGGCTTTTAGTTCTTTAACCAAGGGCGGGGAAGTGGGGTGGGGTGGGGGGTATGGCACAAACTGCCTAAGCCAAGCTTTTACTTGAAAACATGCAAAAGGAGAAACTCATCAAAAAACAGGTAGGTTTTTGAACAACCCTCTCCCCTCTTTGCTTGTACTTCTGTATTTAAGAAAACTTTTCCAATATGTATTGAAAAAAAAAGAGGGAGAGAGACTACAGCAGTGTACATACAGTAACACAGTCTCTACGAAGGTCTTCAAAGTAGTTTAGGGCCATTTTTAAGTTGTTTAACAAGAGAGCTTTAACCCTGGAGCTGGTCCTACCCAGGCAACTACTGCAGAGACTGACGGCATTGGTTATAGTAGAGGCGGGACACACTGCTCTGCTGTGGTTTGCAATTTATTTGTGAGGGAGGCAAATGGAGTTTTAAACTAACAACGAGCACCGGGACAGAGGTCAGCTGCCCACTAAAAATGACCGATTTTAGCCCTTTCAAAACAGCACATCATTTTTAAATACAAGTTTTTTTTTCGGACAGATGCTGCCTCACCAGCTCTCTGGACTTTCTGCTGCCCTCTACCCGCCGAGGGGAGACCGCCTCCCTCTCCTTTTCCAGAATTGTCGAAGCTCCCGCTCCGAATCCCACATACATTTATACATATCCCAAACTACCGGGAATTTGTAATCTCTTTACAGCGCCATGTTTTCCCTCAGCTTAGGGGAAAAGGGTCCTTGATGGACAAGATAAAAAGAGACTACAAAATTGTCTTTGGCCTTCTGTTAAATTGTATACGTAAAAAAATAAATCTGAGGGACTCTAATAGATACAAAATTTGAAGGGGGTGTGTGACCTCTTCTTGGATTTCATAATGATTCATCACCTCACAAGCAGCCGGCAGGAAGCAGAAGTGACTTTGTGAGGAGTTCTGCCGAGGGGATTTCTCCCTCCCCCTTGATGCTCCAGACACCCCTTATCATCATATACTGAGCAGGACAGGCGGGGAGATATTAAGTGACAGGAACAGGAAGGAAAACTTTACAACAGATGATCAGTCTTTGTGTTTCCTTACAGAGGAGGGAATCCGGAACAAGCATCATGTGTGCACGACTGACCTCCACCGATTCTCATCTGCCAAACCCCTTCCCCGAGCCCTTTTATCGAGTAATTTTTTAGATGGGCATCACCGGTTGGTATCAGCTACTGGCGAAAGAGCGAAGCGAGAATGGGAAGAGCCTGGAAGTCGAGACTAAGGAAATGAAGGGTAAAAGTTCTAAAGGGGGGAGGAAAAAGGGGTAGGGAGGAACGCTTAGAAGACAAGATCGCTGATGGGACAAGCGGGCAGCGTGGAGGGAAGGAGGGCGCACCGGCGCCGGTGCGCCCTCCTTCCCTCCACGCCGCCAAGCCGGTACCCCTACCCCGGGGGATAGATGGACAAATGGACGATGTTTCACCGCCTCTCACCTTCGCAGACGCCCACTTCGTACTCGGTGATGGAGTCCCCGTTGAGCGGTGGCCGAATGACACAGCGCAAGCCCCGGTCGCAAGCTCCGTGCAGCCCGTAGACTCCCCCGCAGCTCTCGTTGCGCTGCCGGGCGCACATGAAACAGCAGCCGCAGATCCCCAGCACGATGCTGCCGGGGCAGCTCTTCGGCTCTTCGCATTTCGACTCGTCGCAGGGTAAGCAGACCAGAGCCCGCGTCCCCGACTCGCCCAACAGCAGGGCCAGCAGCAACAGCCACCCCGCCGCCGCCAGGTGCCAGCCGCCCTCTCCGCCCGGCCGTCTCCTCCCCGCCGAGACCGCTGCCAGGTACATCCCGGCCGCCGCAGCCCGGCCTGGGCCGGGGGAGGGAAGGGGGAACCTCTCAGAAGCCCCCCTCGCCGGCCAGCGGACCCGAGCGTGCCGCAGCTCCTTCCCGCCCCCGCCTCCGGCCCCCCGAGGAAAGTTTCCTCTCAGTGGCGGCAGCGGCCGCTTCAGCCAAACTTCTCCTCCGGGCGGCGGCAGCGGCTCCGCCCGCTGCCCCCTCCGGGAAGCGGCGTCCGTCAGTCCGTATGTCCTTCGGCTGCCGGATCGCGCTGCGAGCGAGCCCCCGAGCGAGGCGGCGGCGACGGCTGGCTCTGCCCCGCTCGCTGCCCGAGTCCCGACTCGCCTCCTGCCTCCGACTCGCCCCGCTCCGAGTGCGCCCTCCGGCCTTCCCCCATTGGGC
>VXBJ01000045.1:500763-586627 GCA_013400055.1 Nycticryphes semicollaris
AGGCGGCGGCGGCGCCAGACCCCGGGGACGGGGGAGGCGGACACCTCTACCTCCGGGGGACACCGGGGGCGGGGAGGGAGAAGGCCCTGCGAAGGGCTACGACGGGGGAGAGTCGAGAAAGGGGCCTCGCATCCCTGGTGGCGGGATTCTCCTCTTCCTCCGCCTGCCTTTACACACGCACACACACACACACACACACTGAGGGGCGCGGGGATGCGGGACGGGGAATGCTCGGCGCCTTCGCAGCCGCCCGCTCCATACCCACAGCCGGGCCCCTCAGTGCGGGTGCGGAGCCGCGACTGACCCGCTCCGCTGGAGGCGGGAAGGAGAAGGCTGCGCTGCTGTTACCTCTAACAGCCGCTGCCCCGGCTCTAACGGCTCTAGCGGTGGCGGAGCGCTGTCCCGGGCCGCTCGTAAACAAGCGGCGGTGCCGCGGCTCGCCCGTGGACCTCGGCACCCACACCCGCCCCCGGGCCAGCCAGGGCGTCTTCGCTGGCGCACGGATGAGAGCTGTCCGCCGCTAACGGCTGATTTCCCTGCCGAGCGGCCGCTGCCACTGCCCGGAGCCGGCCGGCGTGTCTCGGGAGAGGCGCGGAGCGGGCAGCTGCGGGCGCAGCGGGGCCCGCAGCCACGGCCTGGCGAAGGCGGCGGGAGGTGCGGTTGCGGCGGCGCTGCCGCGCTGGGCCCGGCGGCGGGGACCAGCTCCCTGGGCTGCCCGGCGGGGCGGGAGGACCGGCAGGCGGCAGCGCCCGACGCCCCGCTCGGTCTGGCGCAGCGCGGCTGAAGGCAGCTGCCTGCCCCGAACCGGGACGGAGGAGCGACTGGAGGGGAAATAAAATGAGCGGCGTTGCTGGTCCGCGCTCCGTAACCGCCGGGGGGAGGAGACGGCGAGGAAGCGACAGGTCGTTGTCTTCACAAGGGCGACCTCGCGGTATAAACGGGAGGGCACGATCCGGTTGGTACCATGTCGCGCCCTGCCCGGGGTGCCAAGGCGGGTCCGGGAGCAAGGTGGTCACTGGGCTGTCAGAAATGCCCGGACCTGTGGCGAGTAAGCGGATGAAGTCATTCGCTCGGCAGGTGGGGTTGTGTCAGCTGCAGGGTGCTGAGCCTGGAAAGTCTTGGGTTGCGCTTACTGGTGCCAGCCATGTGGGAAATTTTAGGAGAGAGGGTCTGGAAACTTAATATGCCGAGATAGGGCTTCTGCAGTTTCTCCAGTCCCACACAAGCATCCTCTTTACCAGATAGAACCAGTTCTCGTGTTAGCGGAGGAGCTGCTGTGTAAGGGCAAAACTCCCCATTGGCAAGGCAAAGGACAAGTTGCTACCAGTAACAGAAGAAACTACTGTAGAGCTTTGTCTGCAATAGCCTACCTTTTTGGGGTGTTTTAAAAAGCACTGTAGTTCCCTCCAGCCTAAATGCCTACTGGAGCAAAAGTTCCCTATTATCAGCCTGGGCCTATCACTAATGGAAACATTACGGCCTTGTAACATGATGCTGAAAAATAAAGCATTTCCATATTTGTCTAAAAGAAGGCATTTCCCATATTTGTCTCCTATTAAAAATAAGGATGTTTTTATTAAGTCAAAATAGCTGATCGTATTCTGAAACTGAATTGCAGATGGTTGTTTTTCAAGAGCTACAAATGTTTTAATTAGCCCCAATAGTTTGCAAGGCATTGATCTGTTTTCCAGTGATACGTCATTATTGTGATAAAACACTATCAATGCAGCATGCATTACATGGATTAGGGCCATTCAGCTGACATATCTCAGCAATGAATGGACGAGAAGCAGCCATCTACTGGGCATCAGCATTTGAACTGATACTGTGCTTCATTTTTAACAGATTTGGAAAGTAAATGACAAACCAATCTCATTAAAGGCACTGTGTTTTGGTATAAACAAACACAACACATGCGTTTTAGAACAACCTAAAACCGTTGCATATTCCTGCATTCTGGGAGGCAGTAAATCAGGAAAGCACCCTGAAGGTCATATTAGACAAGCACTCATCTTGAGTTTTATGACAAACGGACGATACACCCGGGTGTAGCAACACAGCAAGCTAGAAGGTTTGTTTTGTTTCCTCGAAAATGCAGGTTCTTCCCTCAGCCTCTGCCCGCGCGTGTCAGTTTGCCGAAACACCTGCAGGGGTCAGAGTACTTTTGATTCACCAGAAGTTTCCACCAAAAACCCCACTGTGATTTGGATGAGAGCAGTTTGTTAAAACATATCGTTTCCTACGAACTGGAAACACTGCCTTTTGGTCATGTCTTTTACTGACGAGGCACATGAAGGGGTTTTACCTTCTATGTATAGCATTGCTGAGATTGCTTTTCGAATGAGGCGTACAGTTCCTGCCGCTGTATTTTTAAAACACTGTTCACAAACCCGAGGTTGTGCAGAAAGGAATCACAAAAGTGATTTCAGAGTGGATGCTGTACAATACAATACATGATCAGAGACTTGAATTCAATAAGCTTAGTTTATCAAAAGATGAAAAGTGAACTGATTACAGTGTATTAATCCCTTCATGTGGAAAAATGAACTGGTCTATGAAAAATATGTAGGTATTTTTCCAGGACTTGTGAACATAGCCAGCATGGAAATCCCAGACATGTTGGATTGCATGCACAGGCAGTTCAATATTTCCCAGACATGCCAGACCTACCAGTCATGTACTGTACTGATGTGCACAGTATACTCAATGCACAAAGAATTCATTGGATCTACTGTGCCTGTTTGCCTGTGTGGGAACGAACAAAGAAGCGCTAGAAGCAGTACAAAAACAGATGAAGAGGAAAGCTACGGACAGCTTAGATAAGAATGTTGTAGGGCCCTGAGAAAAAGAGAGCAAACTTTTGAGCTGACTGCCAAACGGGAGAGGCTTCAGCTGTGAATGGGGTTAGTATCCTGCTTCATAGACTGTTTGCCCAGTTGCAGCTGCACGTAAGGCAGTAAAATCAGGAAATAATTATGGAACAAGGACGAAAATTTAGGGTTCTCGTCTCCTTATGCCTTGCCCTTTAGGTAGAAGTCATGAGCTACTCATGTGTATGCTTGTGTTTCCCTTTTCTGGCCCCACGAATCTAAATACTTCATCGCACAGTGGCACAGATTCATCAGGAAAGGTAGAGCATGCTTCTGCCCCAAAACTGAGAAGAATCCATTGGCACAATGAGGTACTCCTTGGAAACCAGCAAATCTGATATCTGATGACTTTACAGGGAAAGTGAATATCCTGTTTTCCCCAGCAAGGAGCAGTGAAGGATCCCTACAGGGAAATTCACTTACCCCTGCTTCTTGCCACCTCTTGATTTATTAAGGGGTCTACTGATCCAAATAGCTTAGGAGTAAGTAGATTCAGCTACTGGAGTGAAACCCAGCTTTTAATTTCCCCTAGAAACAGGTCAGTAAATACTCCAAAATCTAACTGTGGGAGGAGCAAAAGCATTCTGATAAATGGGCTGCAGCAGCTGAAATGTTCTGGTCTTGTTTTCCCATAATGTTAGTGTTGTATCGAAGCCACATCTAGGCTGGATGAAGTTGCTGCAGTAACCGAGAGGAGCTGTGTAGCTTTCTTGGTCATCATGTATTGTGGAATTTTTGCAAAACTACACAGTGCTATGAGAAAACTACTACCCCCTTCACTAATTCATCAGTCTCCTTGCTACTGGTAAATCTCCCCATGAGAAAAATAGGCGTTCAGCAGAAATCTCCCAATAAATCTGATATTCACAATAATTACAACTGAAATACATATTTCATTTTATGACATAGGTGAAGATGACATTTATACTACCAAAAATACAAACATCTCCCCCAACATTAAGTAAAGTATCAAAATGTCTTCATTTCAATTCATAAGTTTGCTTCTGCTGTGCTGATATATATTGGTATCTCCTTGTGTAGTTCTGAGTTTTGGGATGTTGGTGATTTTAATACCAAAGTTGTACCTTTTTCTACACAAATGTTTTGTTTCTTTTCTGTGCCTCATTGTGTCTTTCTTGCACATTAAGTTCCTTTTTTATTCTTGAGGCTGTTAAGATCGTTTGTGTCTACTTTGTATCAGTCTCTTGACATAAACTCTTTTGTAAACAGGTTATACACATGAGCAATTTCTACTACCAGAAAAGAAAAGGATCAAGATGAAACCTGTCACTAATGCAAGCAGTGCTGAATCAGTCTAAAACACATGGGAATAATTTTTCTCTTCTTCACATGGACTTACTAGATTAGTAGCTGCAAGGTTTTTGCAAAACCCTTAAGTAGAAAATGGTGGGAAATCGGGAAAGCAAATATGAGAATTCATTTTAATAGAAACAATCATTTTAAGAATTGTTTTGAACCAGTTCATAATAAATAAATAAATATCCCACCTAATAGTCTCTGTTGGTTTTTTAGCCCTATAAGCCTTTCCTCTCAGCCGAATCCCTAGCTTGGGACAGCTCAGTAGTTCAAAATTTAAGTCTGGAATAACTGACAGGCAGAATTGTTTGCAGCTTTTTCCTAATACATCTTGGATTGCTCATATGGAACATGCAAGTAAAAGGACCTGCTTTTCTAATGGCCTCAAAGAAACTAACTGCATAAGCAATTTTAAAACACAGTTGCATGATTAATTTACTTGTGCATGCTTTTTCACAAACTTAGAAACTCTACATTAATAAAAAGCATGGATAAATAAGCTATAAATTAATAGGGCTGGCCATTTACAGGTGCAGTTCTTCACATTGCACTTAAATCACTGAAATCATTGTGCATTCAAGCTAGGTATTTTTTCAGATCTGAACATTTTATAATATATATCCAAATTGCAAGGTTAAAGAACTGAGAGTCAATGGCTATTTAAGGATATCTACCAGGAGCCTACCAGGAGAAATAACTGCTATATCTTGAGATGCAGTTTTGTATTTAAATTGATCACACTCAAGGTCACGTTGGTTTTAGCTTCTTTAGGGCAAAGGAAATCTTTTTAACAAATAAGCACAGTTTGGCTGTCCGTTTACAAAAGAAAAGTAGAAGTCCTTTAAACTGGTATGTCATCCTAGAGATTATGTGCATTTTTATTACAGAAAATCTGGCCACCAGAAAAGTAGGTGGATTAGATCAGCATCTACAGTCCTTTCATAGTGCTGCATACTGATCAGATTTTAAATGTTAAAATATAAAATTGAAAATACTGTGTTTACATTACTGCAATCTGCTGTGTATCAATAACTGCAGTACAAACCAGATGAAATCAGATAGGATGAGGGATACGCTGGATGTGATCTAAAATTTGTCATAGCTAATTCCCTAGTTTAGTATGTCCAGGAGAAGTTCATAGAGTTCTAGGCAAGGTACTTCCTATGCTGAACTTGGCTTTGAGCTCCTGAAGGAAAAGCATGGAAGGCTGAAGTCGGTGGGTAAAGGCTAAACCGGTGGGTAGCTGCTTATCAAGGTAAGTCAGGCCCAGCTGTACTACACTTTATTTCAGTTCAAACTCAGTAAAACTTGACTGAGCCTCAAACTCTTCAAGTAAGGGACAAAATGGCTTGTCTTCTGTTTTGCAGCTGAATTAAATGCTAAAAGGAAGACTGTCTGATTACAATTATGAGACCAATGAAAAAAACGTTTTTTAATGGCAACATTAATGACAATGAAGATCTCCCATTTCTTTTTTTGCTAGGAGGATTCTACCTATGAAACAACTCCCAAATATATTTTCTGTGTTAGAGAAATTTCACTTCATCAGGTACACTTGTATGTGTGGGCCTAATCAGCTCTTGATTATCAAGAATAACCCGAAAAAGGAAAATTAAAAAAGCACCCCAAAGCCCAATCCTACCCCCAAACCCACAGGCAGTACAAGGTGACTGCCAGGTGGTCTTTGTGAGAATGCAAAGGGGAAGTGAGCAGGCTGGTGATAGGCCCGGGCAGGTACATGGTACTCCATGGTACAACTCTTCTGCTCCCTGATGCGCGCTGGCTCCTGCAGGGCCTTTCAGGTGTCTCCGGTCTTGCAACACAGTTAATCCATAACCCAGACGAGCCATCAGCAGTTGACTGAGAGGCAACTGTAGCTGATCCTTCTTTATGGCAAGGGAGCCGTATAAACCCCTGTGAGCATCCTGACAGTATCTTCTATAACTTTTCCGGGCAGTATTGTGTATTCTTGGCTGTATTATGACTGCTGGAACTCACAGACAGCAGGGATTATTAAAACAATCTCAACCTGGCCCTTTACTTATTTAGCCAATTAAAACTATTTTTGATGTCTTTATTAAAGCTGAATATAGCTTTCATTCCAAGAAATCACGACATATTTCCAGTGGTTTTTCTACCTCTTTCTAGATTTTAATGCTGATAAATGTAACTGGCCATAAAAACCAGACATCCCTACTGACTTGATTCCATTCATGTCTACAATCACTTTCTCGATTTCTACAGATGATGATGTGGGTTAGCAAAAATGTGTAGGACAGAGTCAAAGGCTGTTCTGATTACTACAACTTTATGTATACCAAATAAAGAAGCTTGCTTTCTGACACCTACAAGTATGTTGAGGAAATCAGATTTTGCTAGTTCATTCAACTTAGGAAATTAATGTTGCTTGTAAGATTAAAGCAGAGTTTTTTCTGTTAATATCTTCTTATTTGTGGTGTGATATTAGTTGGCCTCCCATGGCTGATTTCAGTATATTAGCAAGAACTATTCCCTAACTTATAGTTTTTTTCTTTACATAATTAGAAATATGGTGATTTGTCTTGTAACTTGCTACATAGAATGAGAAACTTCAAAAGTCTGGATTTCATTGCAGACTTCAACAAATGTTAATGTACTCAGCCTGTATCAGAATATACTCAGCATCATTCAAGACCATACTCCTTTTCTCTCAGTCTGCAGGAAGACATGCTCAGTAGATTTCCTGGTCCAGCTTGGCTGAAAGAAGCAAATGGAGGTTGCCATATACCCAGTGTTTTGAACAGCATTTATCTTTTCAAGTGTGAGCTTGGAAGCTTCAGGTTACGGACTTGGGTGGGGTTTCAAACAAAGAAGAAAGGTAAGATGGCTTGCTTACAACAAGGGAAGAAATACAATTAGGAAGAGAACACGGCATCTCCTGCTTCTCAAAACATTTCTGCCTCACAAATTTAACATTTCATATAATGTTGGGAAAATGATGGGAAGAGGAAACAAGACCTGAGCAGCAGAGAAACCTCAGCAATAAGAAAGACGTGAAGGGGGATGGTTTCATTAGTATGGACTGGTAGAGAGGAGGTAGATAAGAAAGTTTTCTCAATCCAGAGGAAAGATAGGATGGATGCAGTTACGTGGAATAGCTTCTTACCATTGGCAAGATATTAGCAGTTCCCTAGACATTTGAAGTTCTCTCACTTTCTACCAATAAAAACACAAGATAGCATCACTATTATTCTTGCAGTCCTTCCCTCTTAATATGGAGAGGGTTAATGTCAACCACCTACTAAATCATCCCCTTTAAAGCAGAAGGGTTCTCCTTGCATGAAACCTTCAGGTCATCAGTGGTTTTGTGCTGAAGCAGATCCCCCACACTAGGGAACCTTTTATGTATAGGATTATATGAAAGCAGAAATTCCCCTCTCCTCTGCCAGCTATCCCCCACAACTGATTACAGCCTTTTATAACCTGCCCTTCAAGTCAACTAGACTCTAGACTGAGTGGGTAGATTTTATCATGTTTTAACAATGATAGTGAGTTTATTTATCAAGATACTTTCTAAGGTTTAATATAATTAATGTGTTCTCTTGGGTGCTTGATTGACATTTTTGTCTTTTTGTTATAAAAATATCATCATTATTTTTTCTTCAGAAAAGAAGGTACAGAGAGTTTAGGTGACAAAGTTGAGAAAAGGTTAATCAACTCTCACAAGACAATCTTTGAATTATACCAGAACAAATGCTACAGGGCTCATATTATTTTATGGCAGCGAAACTGTTAGAGTTTTCTTATTTAGTAATAATGAGAAAAATTTGCTCTGCTTAACTGATCCGAGCAATGCAGACTAGCAGTAAAAACTTATTTTTTACTGGCCAGTTAATCTGGTTTACAGGTCATTTATTCATTATCAGATTTGCAAACAGCAAGCAGATTAAACCAGCAACTATTATGCAGGACATATACAGCCTTTTCACATTCTGTCTCAGCTACAGTCCATCATGGGGGAGTGTAGCACCGTTACCATCTCTACTCGAGTTTTAGAAATGTTTTTCTCAGCCTTCAGATGGATCTCTGGGTTAGATTGAGACTGGACCACTGTTCCAGTCCTGTTGTCAACCTACTCTTTGTAATACATACGAGGATAAAGCCACGGATACTGTCTCAAGAACATGAGGAAGCTAGCAGGAAGAGGACAACAGTTTACAATTTCCTTGAGATACTTGAGAGAGACTCAGAACAACTGGCAGCAGGATGTAGTGAAAGTATGTGTCCTTCCTACACCTTCTGAATCAGTTCTTATATCCAGAACAAGCAAGGGCAAAAGCACTGTGAGTCACCTTCCTTTCTTTGGTCGTCCAATATAGACTTTAGCAAATCAAGCTCCCACTGCATTCCTTTATAAATAACATTTTCCTGTCTCTCAGCTTGCAGCTTTTTTTTTTTGTGTTTTTCTTTCAAACAAGAAAGTGTGTTCCCTGGTTCAGCTTAAGAGATGCAATTGAAATCACATGTTTTATAGAGAACCTTTCAGAATGAATAAAAAAAAATTAGAAATGTACTATTTTATAATTCTTAAATTTCTGTAGGTATTAATTCTCAATCTAACAATTTTGAGGGACAATTAAACATTAAAAATAAAAAAAAGATAAAGTATAAAATAAAGTGTTTTTTAATTCTGTAGCTAAAGCTTCAAAAATTATAATTATGCAGTATTTCAAGTCCACCTGGTTATTTATGTTACAAATTATTCCATAATATCTTTGATCTTTTACATTTATTATAAGAAAGGAAGGTCTTCATCACTCTACACAGAAAGCTACAGTTAAAGTTGTATTTACAGTTGAAGTTGAATCAGGAAGTACCTTATCTGGAAAATTTAAAGAAATAAAAATAAGAAATCAAGAGAAAAAAGGTGTATGCATTCCTTTCTACCTTCATGCTATCTACTGTGCTATTAAAAATTAATTGTAGCACTTCAAAAAGCTTATATTTCCATTCACCACAGAAATCAAAAGGAAACATAAACCCCAACTTTGAGTTTCCACTGTGATTTATGAAACTTTGATAATGGTGTGGCAGCTGATCAACTCATCTGCCTTCCATAAATTGGCAAAGACATTCTCTTTACCTCTGCCGAGGTTTTCCGTTTTAGTTGAAGTTGTTACAGCTGCTATTTTGGCTAGTGTCCTCAAGAGCTAAAAGCTTGAATCTATTATACTGAAGAGCCAACCTCTTCACGCCAGGGCTGCAACAAACTCAGAATGTTGATGGGATGGATGCAGGAGTATGTACATACACAGAGTGTTTGATGAGAAGGAATACAAGTGACATATAAATGAAAAGTTGCTGTGGTGGCTGTTACCACGGCTTGATGATGAGTGATCAGCTTTGCTGATGGGCCATCATCTTTAAAGTACATTCTTACAGTGTGAACTAAGCAATCATTACAGAATCTACAGTGTGTTTAGACTCGTCTTTCAAATATTAATTTTAAATGCCCTCCCCTCATGTGACAGAGATGGGGTACTATTTTGCTCTTTGTAGAGGAGTTAGCGTAAAACTCTTTGATTTGATAGAAAGTATGCCTGCGAGTTATATATCTACTCAAGAGTTATTAGCAAACATATCAGTAAATGTTTCCTAACTCCATCTAAATGGCAGGAGATAGTATTTAACAGCTCTTCTGTATTTTGGCTCATAAAAGGGAATGAGGTATATATGAGAATTTTTTATGGCAGCTAGCAGTAGTGAAGGCTGATATCTTTTCCCTTTAGTGTAGAAAATAATCTCTCTGAGTTTCTAGGGTATTAGGAAAGTCTTTTTTTTTGTCGTTGTTTTGTTTTTGTTTGTAGTAATGGATAAACCAGAGCAGATTTGTCATTGGTATCTCTGGGTTCAGTCTGGCTGAGTGGAGAAACGTATAACAGAGAGAAAATGTGTTGGTGCAGAAGAGGACTCAAAGTAATTTAGATTTTTCCCCCCTTTAACAAAATAGACAAATAAAAAGTGGAAATTATCAAAAAGAATATTCCTTGGACACTTATTATTCTCTCTGTATCAATTAATTTTTCCAGATCACCATGAATAATTCAAATAGACATCTTAGTTTATATTCCATGCTTTGTCTTTTTGCTATTTAAATGCAATCTTCAATAAGTGATATTTAAAGCTTACAAGTGACAAAAAGAGTGTTGGTTTAACTATGGCTATCTGATGAACATATTTTTATAGAAAAAATCTGCATTTGGCTTGCTTCTAAAACCCACTGAAGCTAACTTTCAATTATAAGAACTTTATGCATATAACTAGAGGACTGAACACCTACTGAAGCTGATAGAAATGTTTTAATTAACTTCACCAAGTTCTAGCTAATAATTACTTATGTGAAATGCATGTACCTTTAATCAACTATGATTCCGATTTATCTTTTTCTGAACTTTGACGTAATAAACTTGGCTTTTTGTAGGTATAGAAGCAATGTGCAATGCTACAAAGGCTGTGCTGCTTACTTTCTGAATCTAAATGGTCTCAGAATTTTTGTACATATATATTAATAATTTAGCTGGACTGTAACCATGACAATATTGATAGCATATGTAGAATAAATAGGACACAAGACTGCTTACCCAGGAAGAGCCAACATTTAGATATTATCAGGATATTTGCAATTCTCAGATGTGAACTAGGCATTAGTTATTAATATTGTATCTTGTATTAAAAGCTATTAAAGGTTAATTCCTTTTATTTGTTCTTTTCCTGTTATATATCTGTCTATCTATAGTCTCATCCATTTAATGGTCATGATATGTATAAAAGGTTGAACATGACAGTTGTCCTTTAAATTATATCCCTTTAAATGCCAAAGTCTGTCTCTCTATTTAATCCTTCTGCTGGGGAGAATATTCACTGGGGAATTGCATTGACTTGATCTTAGGTTCTTCTTAGGCATTAAGGCCATTCAGGGCTGTTTTTTTTCAGTTCCTGGGACCTCAGTGCAAAGCACTTCATATCTGATATGGAAACATTTGATTAAATTGCAATGATAATATCTGAAATTATTGTTTTGAGTTCAAAACATAGTAATCAGGGGCCCTGTCTTTTACAAAACTTCCCATTCATTACAAAATAATATTTTATTTGTGCCTATTTTCTGAACTAATTTCCTGTCTTGTATTTTATAGATCAGAGCTTTCACTCATTTCAGTCATTACAAAGGTGCAACAGAACTATAAAATTAGCTTTGTCGACAATCTGGGAACAGTGCAGAGGACTGTCTTTGCCTGTTGTGGCATGCATTTCAGATGAGTCTGATGAGAGCTCAAGTTCTACCATGTGCTGGCAATTTTTGTCTGGTGGGACAGAGATTATTGATGACCTTTACTGCTGGATGAAACCTAAAAGGAAATCAGATATTGTCAATATAATGTTGGGTGAAGGAAGGCAGAGAAAAGGTTCCTTGGTAGTCTTAGGACTCAGTTCAGATGTATTTTTCTGCTTCTTTCACAGCCACACTCTGGGTAGAACACTTTTCTCTTTATTACTATTGTTAGAGCAACAAAATCACGAGTGTATTTAAAAATCACATTGAAGTGGCTAATGTGATTGTTAGTTGAACTGCTATTTCTAAATTTACATATATTTGTAGGTCTTCCTTCAGGATGTTTGAGGGTAGAAACTGTACTATTAAAATATTCCAAATACAAAGACTGAAAAAATTTAGTAAATGCAAATAAAATATTCTTGACCTAAAATAAGAAATGGGACATAACTTCTATAAGCCACTAACAAACAGTGAACTTCAAGAATGGTAATTTTCTGTCACAACTGCATGTTAGTTTTCCCTCTGCAATACTTTAAAAAAATTAGAGACAGTGATGTAGAAGGGAGTGGTGGCAGTGGAACAGGAGGGCTGGTCATCATTGCATCACATGGTCAAGTTGTGACAGAAAAGATGGTACCTGGTAATGTTGTGCTGTTTGGGTAGTACAGCTACCTTCACACTTCAAAGTACCACTGGTCCCTGGTCTCATCTGTCAGGTACTGGGACCTTTTTGGGAAAATACTTACAAATCCTTCTTTAATTAGCTGGAACTCCCCTCTGGCCCGAGGGAAGCCTTACTAAATAAAACCAAAATCTCTCTAAGATGCAGGGATGTGTGCTGTCTAAAGCAATGGAAACATGAGCATTTAGAGGAGTTATCTGTAAGCTGCCTTTGCAGCCCTAAGATGCTTCTCACCTGTGCTAACATTCTATCTGCTTGAATTGCTCGCGCTCTCTCCTCTCCTCTCCTCTCCTCTCCACTCCTCTCCTCTCCCTTCATCTGAAGTGTTATGAAGAAGTTAAACACAAAATTTCTAAAGGTTTTATAGAATTTGGAGCAATCATGGTTCACAGAGTCCTATGCAGCCGAATTTATATTGAATGTGGGGGAAAAAACCCAACAAAATATTTCATTATTTTGGATGTTTAAGAGAGCTCACTTCTTGCTCGAGTTAACTTTCCTATGTGTTTTGTAAGTTCCCCCAAAGATTTTGGGAATTCTTTGAAGCACTGTCTTTCTGCATTACCGCATCAGCTATGATTGTCCCAGGCACATTAACTAATAGCGACAGGATAAATTCTGCAGGGCAGCAGGTTCCTTCTACATGTTCATATCTTTGAAATTAATTTCCTTTTCAAATTTGACAGATCACAAGTTCTGCTAGCCTCAAGCTAACAAAAAAGCATTTATTTAAGTGAACTTTTTTGATTCTGCACTTTCTGTCTAGAGATGGAAACCTAGCCCAGACTCTAAATGCAGTCTTTGCAAAGTACAAGTATTTTACTGTGCTTTCATAGAAAAGTGTAAGTAAATAAGTAGAGAAATGGGGGTAATAGACAAAGGACACAGATATAGTAAAGGAAGAAAGTATGCTGGCTCAGAACAGAGATTAAAGATGCAGTCTAGTATACAGCATCCTCTGCCATCAAATACATAACACACAAAAATATCGAGAATGAATGCTGCCAGATCGTGAAAGTGGTAGTTAGTAAACTAAATCCTCATATTACATGAATTTACCTGTACCACATCAGTGAACGACAGCATATTCTGCCTAAGAAAAATAGATGTTTAATGACATGCATTAAAATTTAGTATTAATTAAAATAATTTGTTCAAATACCACTTTTTTGAAAGAAGCACATTTTGTAATAGATAATATAATGAAATTATCCAGATTCTTGGAAATAAAAGCATATGTCCTCAACAGATGACATTTTTAGTTTAAGTCTCTTCATTTTATACAACAGCAAACAGCAGCAAATGCAACAATAACATTTTTCTAAGGTATGGGTGGTATGGGAGCAATGATAATATTGTGCCTCAGTGACCATTCACCTACATCAAGAAACGCCAGCTGGAAATCTAAGGAGTACTGAGACAATGCTCATACTCTCAGAAATGCAGATGAGAAAGCTGAACATCTTTACATGTATCCAAATGTGCACTACATGACACGTGGATTCTTGACAAGTCAGAAAAGTTACATTCAACCAACTGTTATGAAATTCAGTCAGAAAATGAAAATGAATTATTCAAGACAATCTGAAAGACTTTTTCTTCGAAGGGTGAGACTCATTTCTGCTGCATTAAGCAAGGAACCTTGCTTGGGGGGCAAAGACTCTGAGAGGGTTTTGTGGGATTTTTTTTCTGTTTGTTTACTTTTGGTTTTTGAGGGGTTTTTGAGTGAGCTGTCAAACCAATTACAAACCTATTCAAATAGGTTTTTTTCTTGTCACCAAGATTTAAATACAGAAAATTTAATGGAACCCAGTTCTTCCAGACTGGAGAAATCTTATCTTTGATCCCCTAAAGCTGAAATGTCTTGGTAGTAGTTAGTCTAACAGTTTGCCATTTCCAAATCATTTCAGTTTTCAGGAGCACATTGATAAAAACCAGGGAAATGGAGAATTAGATTCCAAGTGGTATTACTGACAGGGCTTCTCCGCATATCAGACAGCCCAGGAAGGGGGGGAATGATGAGGAGATCCATTTTCTACCTAAGAAGACTCGAACCTGTATTATGCTCCTTCCTAAGCAGCGCTGCCACAGTGCAGCGTATGTGACTTCGGGTGGATCCTTGGTCTCCTCAGATGGAGATGCTCTGCTTTGTATTAGAGCACAATATTTGAACCCAGGTATTTCATGCCTTTGCCAGCCACCATGCATTATATTCTCACTATACCTCTCTTTTTGTAAATTAACAGGATCAATTAAGGACATTGAAAAAGCCCCATCATAGTGTACTAGGGAATAGTGAGGGGAGAGTGCAAATCTTCAGTAACACTATTTCAAAACTTCTCAAGAAACAGGATTGTGTTATGCATCTCCCATTTTGCATCTGGATGGTCCAACTACAGAGCCTAGCCCTTCTTTTCTTTGACTTTTATGTCACTTAAACAAACACTCATATGTCAAAACAATTCATTTTGTACATATGTCAATTATTACTTTTTGATATTTTAAAAGCATTTCTGCTAAAATTATTGTGCAAATTGAAACCAAACCAGTGACCAGTTTCTATATATTTTCATGACATCCTCCCAAAATGTTATTAATGAGTAATATAAATTCCTTTGCACTGAAGCTACTACAGGATGTCTTAATACACTCTGCATTACATTTCTACTATCCAGGTAAATTCTTTTTCATTAATGTACTTGAAGATATCATTGCAAACCAGAATAAATCAAGAATTTATAATGCTCCATTTCTATTCCTGTCTTCCTCAGAAAATGATAACTCTGATAGTCTTTCTTGATAAATAACCCAAAGATTAATCTGTTGCAAGGTACTCACGGACATGGTTAACCAAACTAATGCAGTCTGATTGTTTGCTATTTTGATAATAAATCTGATCCTGTTTCTCTACTGCCTTCTCTTTTGGCAGGTCAGATCTCTGCAGCAGTCTTTGCTTTTTCTGAACACATTTTGGATAATCCAAACTATGATGGAACTAAGCATTGAGTCTTCTCAATGTCCTCTAAAGAGGACTAAGTTCTCTAAAGAGGACTTTAGTTCAACCAAAGTTCCTTGCAGGACATGGTGATCTTACAAAACCAACTTGTCTCAAATTACTGCTAGATTAGAAAAGTAAAATAGGAGCCCACTTATCAATATTTTAAATTAACTAATACCACCACAACTTTTCAAACTCCTCCACCCTGAGGTCTTTTCCTCCAAACTAGCTGTCTCAAGCAAAATTAGCAAACAGTTGATGAATTTCTCTTAGAAGAGATATCACAAATAATTTAAGCAAAATACTTCACCTTGTTTTGTTTTGTTTTTAATATTTTATACATGCAATTACACAAGCTGAGCATCTCTGGATAATGTGGGAAAAAAAGCCAGGTTTCATTTTATTTTAAGAAATGAATGGAAGTAACAATGTTTTCCTTCCCTCCTCCAAATACAGTTACACTAATAATCTACAGCAATGTATGGAAAATATTTTAATGTTTAACTTTAAGGATAATGAAGTTAAATACTATGTGTTGTGAACCTGGAAGGATTTCAAAGAAGTATTTTACTGGAGAAACCATCCTCCAAAATACTTTATACAACCAATTGTCATATAGAGGAGTAAAACAGGTAAGAAACAAGGAATCAGTTCACTAATTTTAGTCCAATGAGTTTCAAAAAGGAAATATATTATCCAATCTGGAAGAAGTGTCAGTCAGAGCCTGACAGTTTACAAACCTCTGTTTTATAATTTAAGTTTATAAGAAGAAAATCTGTTAGGGAAGATAAGTACTAATTCATGATCAACTAAACTGAAACAGGCTAAGTGTTCTTTTAAAATCAGCAATAGTATCTCTAACTTTTAGAAACAGAAGATCTCTTACCAATGATCCATCTTTGCAGAAGAAACAGAATTGCAGCTGTCTGCTGTGGTCTGCCTTTTCACTGTAGTTACCATTTCATTGTCAACATACCTTGCTCTTGCTCCCATTTAACTTAACACCAGAATTAATTTTGTCATTTGTGGCAGCGGACTTGGATCTTAAGATTTCTCTCTTCTGAGAATTTACAGACTGCAGTTGTATCACAAAAATAAATTAATTCAATAAGGGATTGATAAAAGCACACTAGCAGTGAAAAGTCAAACTAACAACCTGGTCTAGTGGGAGGTGTCCCTGCCCATGTCAGGGGGGATGGAACCCAATGATCTCTAAGGTCCCTTCCAATCTGAACTATTCTATGACTCTGTGATGAAATAGTATCTTAAAAATATTTCCAAAATGTACTGGCTACTTAAGATGCTTAAGGTTTGTGTTCAGAAGTCATAATCCTATTGAAGAACCTATATCCTGTGTGAGTCGAACAAGACAGTTTAGATTTTCAAATTTATATAGGAGAGTAATGGTCTTTGAGTAAAATCCTATATGCTTGTATTGATTTGAAATCAGGATCTAGTCAAGTAGTTGTGCTCTATCAAGGTTTAATTGTGTGCTACCAGGTACTGACAATAGGCCAGTTCAGGGGACTCGATGGAGCATGCTATGGTCTGGGTGATGCATACGCTTTCTTTTCGTGGAGACAAGAAGAGCAGGGACAGGGGAGAGGTGGGCTAAATTACACACTTGCCCTGCTATTCATTCAGTGTCCAGTCAGGGCACATTTCTAGACTGGAAACTATTCCTATAACTACAGCTTATATTTAAAACTCTCTCTTTTTCCCTTTTAAAAAGATGAGCACACATACGTACTGATACAATGATCAGCAGCTGAATGTAGGCTTAAACAGTCTAAACACTTCCCAGTGTACATAAACCATAACCCCAAGACAAATTCTATAGATAGAAACAGTGTTTCCTTTTCAGGAATATTCCTCCTATTCTGGATGTTCTTTCATAAAACTGAGGATTTGCCATGAGCAAAGGCAAAACCAGAGACTCAGAGGTACCCGCAGAAGTTCTTAACTGACCTCAACTTTGCCCTGAGCACATTTAATCGACCTAAATTTCAATAACCTCCTGAACTTTGCTTCTAGGGCAGCAGGAACTAGAGCAGGAGTCCTTGATAGTACAATTCTTTGGGAAATGGGGATCCGAATTCAACCTGAAGACACAGAAGTTTTATGTGTGATTGTGCCTAAACCCTGATGAATCCTGTGAGAAACCCTTGGACAGAAACCATGGCTCGTTCTGTGGGAACACAATCCCCCTTTTCTCCCTACAAGAACAATACAGCGGAAACTCTGCTAGGAGCTTGCCATGGAATTTCCATTTCCCCATGCAGGATTTTCCTGTACAGGACTAATCTGGACAGTTAATGGTTTCTTAGCTGAGCTTTAACGTACATTCAAAAGCATTTGAATGCTCTCGTGGGTGGAATAGCACGCTACTGGAGGATATGAAATACTTCCTCAATGGAGGCATTTACCAAAGCCTCTGTAGGACTTCCATGAATCCATGAAAGCCAGGTCTGAAAATTTTCATGCTAATATATATATAGATGTTTTAAAAAAGAAGTCATGGAATTCCGTACTTCATATACATTAATTTTCCATCCAACAGAATAACTTTGGCCATCTTGTACTTCAGTGAAATCCACCTCTGTAAGCAGAGTGTGACTGAACAAGGACAAGCATAATGGAAAGTTTCATTTCCAAAATATAATAAAGTTGCAGGAGTAGTGAAGGAGTGAACATTACTTGCACTTATGGTACACTCATTTATGCCTTTATGAATATGGATTTATGTTTTCCTTTTATGCTGCTATTTGTATAAAAGAAATCTACCATGGCATTTAAAGCTGGATTAAAATGTTTCTTTTGTTTCTGCTTTTGAGTCTTTTAAAGAATAAATTATGTTTTAATGTTGCTATTATAAATGTTTATGATGGATAATTAGTCCAACTCCCACTTAACTTGGTGGAAAGAATCCTTTGATGTTGACGGGAGCTGGATAAGGGTATAGATATGTCTTGCTGTTTCTATACCTCAGTGTACAAAAGTGTTAAAGCTCCATAAATTAGCAAAGACATTGCTACCATCTGAATTTCCAGTGTAGATATGTTACCTAAAACCAGTAGTTCCATGAGTAGTGGAATTAATGAAGTCTGATTTTCTACGATTTGTATCTGAGGGTGAGATTCTCTTATGCCTAGCCACAATGGCAGTCAGACTGCAGCCTGTACTTCCAGGAGAGCATAGTCTGCATGCCCCTTGCCTCTCTGACTGCTTATTTTCATGAGATTTGTAGAAAATGAATACAGATGAGTCTTCTAGCTCTCTGTTGAATTTGGGTAAAAGTAGACAAGAGGTTTTCTAGGGGCTGGCAGGTAGGTGAAACAAAAGCTAACAAATGTTATAGTTGCAAGCCATATTACAGGAAAACCGAACTAAAAGTAAAGGAATGCACACACTGGACTTTTTGTCATCAGATGTTGATAATGTGCTCGAGGAACAGTTAATTACAAACCACAAAGGTACATTTAAAAGGAGTAAGAACTAATCTGAGTTTTAATATGCCATGCAGAAAGCTAAGTTATCCCCGTAAGCACAGCTAGGCACTACATAAACTCATGTTTTCCCAGGGGAGGCATCGTGTTCCAGTGAGACCTCAATGCTTCTGGGAGCTCCCCACTGTACAGACAATAGTTGAAATACTTAGGATACTGCTGCATGTCTTTGAGAGCAGGTGACTCCCCCAGAGTCTTTACAAGACTTGCCTTGTAAACCAGAGCAGAAGGGGAACAGACCTTGGCTCGGTTCTTCCCTCTGCATTTTGGTAAGCAAAACAGGGAATGCTCTGATTTCATTCCTGGGGAATGCACTCCTCAAAAAAACAAGGGAAAAGTCCTTAAATGAGCCAGAGGAGGGAAAGGATTAATTCACAGTGTCAGACCTTGTGGTCTTTTTTCATTCCTATTCATTCTTTCCATCCTCTAGGTCTGCATTTTCAAAAAGTTTTTTTGCAGACGTAATAGTAAGCATATTGGGTCAAACTGACCATTGGAATTGACTTTGCTTAAGTTATTCTGGAAAGAATTTGATCCTTACCGTTTATAAATAAGTTGCATTAATAATTAATAATTGAGAACAGAACATAACATTTCATAAATGAATGAAACATAATAAAGGTCTAAATTCCTACATATTTCTCCATTATGGAGCAGAGCAAATAATATTGAAATCAATATATTTTAGGTGGAATCAGTACTAGTATTCAAAGTTAACATTGCATAGTTCTTTTTATTACAATTTCCTATGGCTTTGCCAATGTCAACAATCTGAAATGAAAATTTCAACATTTATCCTCTCTTGCAAACAGATTCTCAAAAGAAAAATAATGAATGAAAACCAAAAAACTATCTGTGCAAACGTTCAATCAGCTTCTCTTCTCAAAAATCAATGTTTTGTAAAGCTCTACCATCTCCATCAAGATTATTTTGAAAGACAGAAAGAACAGTCCTGAAATAAGACAGATGAATGTCCTGATCTGAGGGACATGCAAGAAGAGTCATTGAAATTATAAACCTTTAAGAACATCATTTGGGTATCCTCAGTAGAGTTTGTTGAAGGCTTACTGATAAAAGTCCACAACTTCTCATCTGCACTTTCTGAGTAAGCTCTTCAAGTGATTTGCATTAATTTTGTGCACGTGATATATTGTGTAACCTTTTTTTGGCTGATTTGTGTGCCTAGTTTATGCCATATTCCTCTGTATCATTTAGGGTTTAAGATAGATGGTGGAAGAAGCAAAAGAGCCAGAAAGAAAGAAATATTCTCTTTTACTTCTCCTTACCAAACTAAGACCTGCAAAAGCTTTATTTTGTGAGGAACTTTTGTGCACTGTAGAACAAACTGTTAATAGAACATATGTTCAAGTAGCTCAAATCAAAGTAATTTTAATCATGACATTTTATCATTTTGCTACTTTAGTATTAAGGCCATTTTTATTTGAAATCAAGTGTATCTGATTGCTTTACGATCTAGTACTTCAGTTAACCAAACATAGTTTACCTCTGGCATGCATTATTTGATAAAATAATTGCTGTTTTCTAAAGGATGTTAGAACTCATGATGCTCTTGGGAAGAATCTTTCTGTAGGCTGTTGACTGCTTAAGAAGATAATTTTTCAAAACTCTAAGCATGTCAGCATTTTTCTTGCAAATCTTTTGCTGGACATAAAATGCAACATGTAGAATGTTATATGCTGAATATGGTGGTTTACTGTTCGTCTAGTAAAGTATCATCTGAAATTGCTGCCATAATTTTGTGACTGTGTAGCCATCCTGCTGCAGACTTCCTCTCAAATTATTTTGTTGTGTGTTGTTTCTACAAGATGAATGTCTACATAGCTTGAAATCAATACTACATGCTCTGTCATGTAGGTGGTATCCAAAAATCTCTTCCAAATTTAGCTGTATGTTTTGTAGTATCTGTTTCACAAGTTCTTAGCACCTGTTCTCCTTATGGGTGTATTAACATTTACTTCAGTAGGAATAACATCCGGTCCTGTATTTGTTGATAGCCCCTCACAACATCAACAGCTATACTACTGGAAGAAACAAACAGTATGTACTTCCTTCACTGGAACAGATGAGTAGGACATACAGGCCCACAAATCTTTCCCGGCTTAATGATGTGACTATTCCTGTAAGAATTTAGGAGACTATTACTCTGGGTAAAGTGAAGAGGATGCAAAATGCATATACTTCTCTACGTTTCTGGTAAAAACAACAGGCAACGGAGTAAGAGTTTGCACAGTATGGCTCCCTCTACAGCATTTTATTTTATTTTGGTATCATAGCATGCAGCTGATTTGGGAAAAGGCAAGGGATGACCAGCGAACTTGTACACAGTTTGCCTCTGCCACTGTGGAGGTCACTGCAGTTCTGGTCTGCATTGAGGAGTGCTTCATTTGCTATTGCTTGGTTGGGCTGTAAAAGATCTATTCTTAGCCACTGACAGTATACTGAGTCACAGCAGTTGACACTTAGCAATTAACTGGGCTAATGAGAACTGCACCACTTGCCAGGGCACAGACCTGCACACATGAATGTTTGTGCTCAGCTATTGTGACCATTTATGTGATCAGAAGAGTTTATGTGGAAATTATCAGTTAGATGTCTATCTTCAACATGTGAAATGATCACAATGCAGGGGCGGCTACAAACTAAGACTTCTGATTTTTTATGACGGTATTTCACAATAGATACATATTATATCCTTGGGCAAACTCTGATTTAGGAGATCTTTGAGGTATAGGTCTTGAGATTCTTTTAGTTTATTAAAGCAGAATATAATTTTTGTAGTATAAATGAGAAACAGGGAAATTTAAACTTTGCTGGTACCTACTGGATTATCATTGAACAGACTGTAAGTCATTGCTATTTATAAGCAAAAGTGCTTTAACAATTACCAGTGATCCTGCAATTGGTCCTGCAAACATAGAATTTTTATTAAATGTTTTAAAGCACTTTACAAAAGAGGTCAGGATGATAATGTCTTGATCAAGGAACTGAGGAAGAGCAAGAAACTGAAGAAGAGAAAAAAACAACTATTTTCTCCATGTTCCCAGGTAGGTAACATGGGCAGTACATGTTCCCAGTGTGGGGCAAGAAGGGACAAAGAAGTGTTGATCTTGTGTTGATCTCTTGATCTTGCTTTACAGCAATGTTAAAAGCCCCCCTCTCATCTCACAATGAAAACCTGGAAAAAGTGGTCTGTGCTTGCATTTTAAAGGAATAGTCTAGTCCTCACTGGATGGTCTGAATTGGAAATACTTTGCTGAAGCTAATATTAGGTTCTCAGGTAAAGTTAGTTTACTTTTATTTTTTCCCTTTTTTTTTTCTTTCACATGTTAAAAAGCTCCCCAAATGAATGTACAACCATTATTTGCTATTAAAATTCCTGTATGCTTGAGCTGGTAGTAACGTTTTTCCATTATTATGAATCTTACTTTGGCATAAATTGACTGTATTCAATATACCCTATTTTGGTCTAGGTTTTTATTGCCTTAGTAGTTGAAATTTAGCTCTGATTCAGAAAAAAATGAGGAGTGTAAAGGCAACTGTTTTCAAGCCTTTGCCAGGCAAAGCTAGCTAGAAGTTTTATCAGAGTCAGATATTCAGGATTTGACCCTCTGAGTAGATTTTATTTTCAAAGCAGGTTCCCAGAAGCCACACAGAAAAAGGAAACAAAGCTAAAATTGGGACAAGGTCAACTGGATATAGAAGTGACTGTAACAAACCTCAAATAGTTCTGTTATTTTTGTTTCAACTGAAGTTCACAGATTTTTTTATTTAGAAACTAACCTAGATATTTATACAGGAATCAGAAAGAACAACTTTTTAATGACTGCCCAGCGGGAAGGTTATATTTGTTACTGGTGTTAACTTCATACCTGATGCTGGCAGATATTATTATTGCCTTAAATACTCAAAGACTGAGAAGTCTCCCTCTACTAAAGGTATAACATATTAGAAAGTATGAGAGTTGGAGAAATCTTTTGAGCATGTTTTGTAATTATTCATTGCTTGAAAAAAAATATAATATACACATATAAACACAGAGAAACACGTGTATTTTATCAGAATAAGGCACAATTCTTTTCCATTTTAAGGGCTTTACAGCCTATGTGAGTAGGAGAAGGATCAGGTCTAATTTAAACATGATACAAACACAGACAATGCATATTTTCCAAGCAGAAATGCATGATTTCAAATAAATTGATAAAGCTAATTCATCTCAATTAGAAGGGAAAACATTCTTTTTACTGTAGATGCCCCTCTTCTAAAGTAAAATTACAGTATCATAGTAATTGGAGCAAAAAAATGGAGCAAATGGTTGTATACCCATGGTCTCCTTATGTGTGAATCCACCCACCTTCCCTCCGAAAAAAAAAGCCCTCAGAAACCTTAGGTATCAGGTAACATAAATCACAGACATATTCAACTTAGAATTTCCTCTGTTGCTAAGAATAGAAATTTCTGTTAGAGGTTTCTCTGAGAAGGCGTCTGCAAATGAGAATTCATTTTCTGTCCAATCTAAAATAGATTAAATTTATTTGTTTCCCTTCAGGGCATGTTACTTTAATACGAGAAATGCTGAGCAAACAGAGTTGTTCGTTATTTAGGAATTTCAGACCCGGGAAGATTTCATTTAAGTCATTTCTAGATTTTGCTGCTGGTGTGAATATACAAAGAATACTCTGTTATTCTGACTTTCATTTTTGCGATTAATCTATAGTCTATTTGCCATTGGTGAAATGCACAGGTATTATTCTCATTTATGTGCGTTTAAGTAAACATTAAACAAATATACAAAATACATAAACAGAATACTGGGAAGATAGGTATACTCTGTGTGCTCTTACTGAAGGCTGTTGTCCATTATTCTGAAAGATGACACTTGAGAATTCATGTGACATGGAAAATTCAGAGGTTTTAAATAGTGATACAGCTAAAATGCAAAACTCAGCCAAGGGCAGCAATATCCCTTCCAAACTGTTTTTAATAGTTTCAAACTGCCAAAACCTAGAGTCTAACTGACAGCTGAAGAAAAGTGCACCTGATATTTGGAGATAAACATGTATCCTTTGCAGTGTTATAAAAAGGTAGACTAGATCTAACCTTCAACCTGGATTCAGAATATCATGGTACAAAGGGAAATAAGTTTCTTTTTGTTCTATCTTGGTCAGGACTTGGCTTTAAGTCTTTCTTAAAAATGGCAATTTAACAGCATCCTAATTGCAAAAATACCACAATGGTCTTCATACTTTGTGAATAGTCCTAATGACGCTGAAAAGATAGGTCACATATCGAGTGTCTCAGCAGGACTACTCTTATCCATAAAACCATGAACCTGTTAAATTTGTTAACAAATTATGGCTCTTGTATAATTTGTGAAAGCTCTTGATCCTCATTGCTTAAAATGCCAGTAGCCTGCAAAGGTAAGGAAGAAGTGATCACCATTTTTTTTCCATTTTGCAAAGGGTAAACTTAGGTTCAAGAAGATGGAGAGTCAGGCCCAAGGCTGGGCAGGGAACCCTTGGCCAAACCCTGAACACTTAAGATCCATCTGCGTACTTTAACCTCACAGCTGTAATTTAGTTTCACTGAAAAAGCGATTTAATTACTAATTCGATATAATGACAGGTAACTGAAGGATAATCTTCAAGTAATTTGAGAAGAGAGAGTTTCTCTGCTGTCCACCTTAAAAGAGCAGGGTAAATTAAACAATTAAAACTGGTTACAAAGGTAAGCTAAAAGCTAAACATAATAAGACACTGTTTTCAGCATTTCAAAAGAACTAAATACAACACATCAGCAGCTTCAAAAGCCTTTTGAACAAGCGCATTCAGAAACAACTAACTAGCAAACAAAGCTATTATGAAGATGACAGCGTGGTCAGTGAACTTTTGGCACGTCAACTCTTATAAAATGTAGGCCTCTAGAAATATTTCTCACATTTGTGTAAGTAGAAAACTGGCAAATTTATCAACAGATGCCATGGATGGGGTGTGATGATTTGTTGCTTTTTACAAGATTTGGTAGATGAGAATCTCTTTAAAAAGAGAAGTACATTCCTTATGTTTTATTGAAAGGAAATGATTTTCCTTAAATTTTAAAGGATCAAGAACAATAAAGTGATCAGAGACCAGTGAGATAATTTTATCATATTACTTCAGATTTAGGTGAACTTTTAGTCTTTTCAAGCAATACAGAAACTGTTTAAACAACATTGTCTATCATAACTATTCTATATCCTACCATATATTGTAATTTCTAGGTAATTAAATTGATTCTGTTGGATAGATAGATATGCTAGTCCTATTGTGTGGGTCAAGTATTACATGAAAATAAACGTCCTTTGAAAAGGAAGTGTCTTTTTTTAGCGATTGATTTCATGTAACTATACACAAGAAGGTTTACAAGAGAAAAACTACTTCAACCTCAGTACTAATAAAAGTTATAAGAAACAGGTAGTTGATCTTGGTCTTTGGGGAGTGTCAGAGCAGAATCAGCATAGTTGAACAGTGAGCATACTGTTGGGCTGTTTTCTTTCTCCTTTCTTTCAGAAGGGCTATTTTATACCTTCAATAGGAAGTTTCACAGTTAATGTTGGATTGTAAAAATGACGGATGAGAATATCAATTATTAAAAAGGATAAGGCATCAAGGCGGATTGTTTCTTCTAATATGATAAAAATTTCTGTGCCCACAGAATCTATTATAAACTGTACTAACAAAGTCAATTTTCTAGGTTTTGACTCAGGAAAGCGATTAAGCACATGCTTAATGTTAACTTTCCTGAACTGGAGGACTTTAAGGATTAATATGAGCCATTGGAGATGGGACACAGGGTATTCTGAAGGATGCTAGCCTCCTAAATGAAACAGGGCAGAAGCTATCAGGTCTGCAACAGTCTCTTGTATTTCCAGATCTAGTAAGAGTCACAACAGCAAAGGCAAAGCAAGAGCTGCAGTTACGCCTAGTTTCAGCTCATGACAAGTACAATCTCGTCCTTCTCATTTTACTCTTTACTCATTCTGAATCTGCACTGAAATCAGAACAGTGTTGCTTGTACTATCTGAATATATTAACAGTTTTAATAAATTTTGAAGTTAGTTTGAACTGTTTCAGCACTTCTATTTTATTGTATCCTTCTTTGCAATTGCATACTTTAAAGTTACCTTACTCTATTAATTTGATTTCTGAACCTCTTTTTTAAGTATTGCATGGATTCCTAAAAGAGGCAGATATTGTGTGCTCTTATATTGTTAGAACAACATATTTAGTTCAGCATATTGTTTCATTAAAAATGGAGCTGTTGCACAATTTTCAGGGCAATTACTGCAACAGAAGCCCTTGTTGACTTTTCTCAATTTTTTTTCCCCACTTGATTTACTATTTCTAAATTTAGATAGCCTTTTTTATGATGTCATGGTTCTCATAAAACCTTCATAGGGTTAAGACATGTTGATATGAAATTTTAAAAAAATATAATATTGATATAAAATATGACATACTGATACAAAATGCAAACCATGGCAACATATTTTAGATCCCAATAGTTAAAATCACAAATGTAGCAATAAATGAAGGGAAATAGAGGAGGAAAAGGAATTAAGATTAGAGAGCAAATCAGAGCTGATAAAATAGGTTTAGAAGGACAATGCTTTTCCTCACTGGTGTCTATGTGTCTAACCTAAATAAGCTCAGCAGTCACTTTGCTGGAGATAAACATGTAATTAATAATGACAAATATAACTTCTTTTTTCTTGAGATTTATCTGCAACAGATAACAGTGCCCTCCCCAAATCATCCAAAATGGGAATGTATTCAATGCATTTTTAAATTCACCTATGGGTCACAAATAATTTGCACAAGTATCATTAGCTTTTTAAACTATGAGCTGTTTTGCTTAGTTGAGTAAGCATGATAAATCACACATTACTCATGTTACCTGATTGGATGAGCATGCAAACAATTTTTAATAAAATAATGAATGGTCTAAAATCCACTCTTATGAGCTCAAGCCTGCATCATTTTATAAATTCATCAAACATGAACGTCAGTAGATTTCAATTAATTGCCAAATATTCACAGAAAATATGTGCTGATGGGCTGGGGCTTTCTTTTCTTTTTTTTTTTTTTCTTTTTTTTTTTTTTTTCTTGTGTGATGGAATATTTATAGAGATTTTGCAACAATATCCCACCAACTTTCAGCTGCTACATAATGTATCTTTTTGCATGATCACTGTATTAGGTACAACTTGAAAGTCATTTATGGGGAAAAAAACAGTGATGAAACAAAAAAGAAAAACTGAATACACAGAAGATATGAACAACTTCATGTTTTTTTTATGATACTTTTAAAAAAAATAGACTGATACTGTGTTTTGCTAAATATGAAAATAAATTAAGGATAGAGAAATTCAGTAAAAGCGAAAAGTTGTTACAGCCTTTGAATCACCAACATTCTGAACTATATCATTAATGTGAGATACATTTGCATTTCTCTGGAATGTAAGGACTGAAATGAATGAAAAATGTGGGAGAAAATCTGGGGCAAAAGTTCCTTTTTTTCCCCCCATGAAACATTTTACTTATGGAAGAGTTTCTTTTAATCGTTGCTCTTTTATATAGAAAAATATTTTTCCTTTACTGCAGAACTGTGGAAGAGTTGAAAGAAAAGCTCAAATTCCAGGACACCTAGAGACTCCTCCTACTCATCGTTTAGAGCACCTAAATTTGACACCAGCTTTGACTCTCTTGTATTGCTGTTTCACGGCTAGCTTAACTTGACCTAAAACTGCTGCCCTGGAAAGGAGCAGTCCTGCCTTACCCCTCTCCATCTCCATCTTGCTCGTTCCTACACTCTTCTTTGCACACGCTATAGTGATTTGTGCAGTCACAGGAAGATCAGGGCAATCCACTGATGTTGCTTAAAACTAGCAATGTTTTTCCAAAGTCAACTTTAAATCGACTTACCTTGGTCATAGAAAAAAAAAAGTAACAGAAACGTGGTGAAAGCTGGACCATGCATCTCAGCATCAGTCTGGTTTTAGATCAGCTTAAATTCATCATGAAACTCTACTTCAGTAAGATTCCTAAGAAAGATGAATAGACAGGTGTTGTTTTCCCCACTTTAAAAAAATTGCGGACACTATGAGATTTCTCAGCTTACTCTGACTTGAGCTTTTATTCACTTTTCTTGCCTAGTAATGTTTAATGTCCAGGAATATATATTGAACATTTTTTCATAGTAGTTTCTACTACATCTGTTGAACATAAGTTCCAGAGTCATATTTACCTCTTACTTCCTCTGTTATAGTCTCTGTTTTCAATCGCTCACTTTACCATAGTGCTGCACTTTATATCCTTGGTAGATATTACTGTCAAGACTTATATTGATATATAGATATTTTCCTATTTATATCAGAAATCATAGTTCAACACTTAACAGAAAAAGAGATTCCACTTATCATGCTCCAAATAAAACTTCTTAAAACATTCTCATATTCAGGCTCAGATGTAATTCTCCATCTTACCCATAACGTTTTTTCTGGACAACAAGCAACATCGTTTTCTTCAACATCACACAGGCCTGTGATATCATTCAGGCATCTCTGGAGCTGTGCAGTAGTTGACATTTTTTTTACATTATAGTGTTTCTATAATATGCCACTTCTTTCTGCCTTGTGAGATAGCTATACATATCAAAATTAGTTCTTTCTTCCCCTCCAAGCTTGACAAAAAGAATCAAAGCCATTCAAAATTCTGCTGCAGGAACTAGTTTTCTCATTCTTGTCTTTGACAAACTTATCTCCTGTTGCGCACTAACACATGGCCTCCCTGTTCTTCAACCCCTACAGTGCAGTGTCCTGCTCTTCCCACTCAGACTTCTTCCCACATTGTTTCTCCCACTCACCTCTTCAGATCAGGTTTAAGATCTTGCCTCTGCTTCCTGTCACATTAAAAGGCTAGCATCTATCATCTGCCCATTAGCATTTTGGAATGCGCCTTTCCGAGTCTGCTTCTTTCACAGCATTAGGTTTTGGAGGCTCTCCCTGTGAACCTATGAAAAGTTACCATGTCACCTGCCTGTAAACAATTCCTTAAAATTCTCCTGCGTGAAATTTCCTGCAAATCTGTCCCTAGTGGCTAGACCCTCTCACCTGCTGTCAGTCCATCATATTGATCAAACTGGCTTTACTGTTTCTTTGCATTTCCCTGTTTGTTACCCTTGTACTACAAGGGATTTGCTGTATGAACCCTTAAATTTAAAAGCTTTGGGTAATGGGCTATTTTTTTTTTATTTTTTCTTTTTTCACATGGTACAGTACTTAGTACAGTGAAATCTTAGCCTATGACAGTGTGTGGGCACTATGGTAAGAGGAATAAATGATGATAATAGAATAATAATTAGCAATTTAAGAGTATAGAAAATAATATACCATAACCAAACTCAAATTCTTTTGTTATTGCTTCAGTATTAAATTTGGGACCAGACAAATTTTAGTGCTTTTTCAAATTAAAAATATCTTATCTATTTAAAAATCTCTTTATCCTTTTAATAAAAAATATTACATCAATACCAAAAAGCTGTTAGAGGTTCCATACTTGAATATTGTGAAAAATGGATAATGCACTTTGGGATAAAAGTCACTGGATGGCACATGAAATAAAAAATATTTTCTTTCACTTCTCTTGGTACAGCCCTTAAGTCACAGAAAATGGTCTTTAATAGCTATGGAAGTTGCTGATGATATTATGGTAGGAATTCTAATTACTTTTTAGATTTATACAAAGGAGAGATCAAATTATCTAATTATCTAGAAGCAAAGTGTAATTAATTGCAAATTTTAAGTGGATGTGTGAATGGAGAAGAAACACTGTGTTTCCAGACTAGATTAATTTTTCCTTACTATACCTCACCCTGAACATACTCTGTAAATTGTGTAACCCTCTGTGTCTGCACATGCTTTACTCTGATTCTTTGCGCGGGAGCCCCCTTGCTTACCAGCCACATAGGAGAAGCTGGGCACTGCATCAGCAATTTAACAGAATGCTCCTTCACCAGTGATGCCATCAGAAAGAGCTGCTGTGCAAAGTCTTGCCCCCATGCATAGAATAAACTATGGAATAATTTGTGTGTATCCATCTGCAGCTGTTCCACTTTCCCAGTTCAGATAAGAAATGGTGATGAGTTCTCAGAGAAAGCAAAAATGACTGAGGAAGATGCAGACATCCCATATCTTCATTAACCTAATTTTAGCAGATCCAAAAGATGCTGAGCCTATACAGCAGACAAGCTGGAACCAATAAAATGTGTATCATTCACATAGGGTTAGACCTGATTATGCCTTCTGGCATTAAAATCTAGTACTCCATAAGGACGGCCCTCATTCAGGGTGATCTGCCTTTTTTAAGGGCCTTCTGCTTTTCAGTCTCCTCTTAGATTCTAGGGAAGAGCCATAATGCTCCAGGGGACCTGCTCAGAGTTCCTCAGCTTCAGTCCCTTGCGCCGGGCAGGCCAGGTGTGGCCTATGATACAGAGCTTGATGATGAAGTGGTAAACACAACTTTATACATTTGCTGAAGCAAAGCACGGAGCAAAGATAACAGATGTATTTGTGCCTGCAGAAACTTAGGGGCATGTTGGTGATTGGTGACAGGACTTTTGAGCTGCTGGCTACTATCCTTGCCAAAAATCGCGGGGCTCAGATTTACACAGAGTATATTTGTCATTAGGGTTGGTATTCATCAAATGTAACCTCAGTATCTAGTATTACTAAATGTCTTGATGCGAGTTGTTTCAATTTTTTCCACAGATAACCCTGGAATTATCTTTGAAGCACTCAACATACAATCCCCTCTCCTGTTTTGCCTTTGCTCAACTTCCAGCTCTCTGTGTTGAGTGTGACTGGTGACCTTTCTAAAGAAAGGCACCATCAGTAATAGTTTCCTCACTGGTGGCATCTATACCTAATTACCAGTTTGGAGGTAATGGATTTTTTTACCATCTAAACCTCATAAAAGTTTTGTCTTCATAGAAGATCTCACGCTGCTATAACGTGATGTCTGCAACTTAAGGGGGTGGCCTCTAAGAGCCTCTGGCATGTGGGTTTTATGTGTTAGGGTCTGTAAAGGAGATACCACTTGCAGAGATTTACAGTGTGCCAGGACTGTGTGCCAGATGGTAAAAGCCATACGAGTTGTGGAGTCCTTAGAGATTTTTTTTTCAGTTTGTTTTTGTTTATCATAGAGAATACGCTTCTGGGTTCATAAAGTTTCAGCATGTTCTGCCTACTGCGTCATGGAGAAAAATATTAACTCTATCCTGAATCCAGGCCACCGGGAGCTATAAAAATAATATTTAAAAAAGGAGGTAGGCAGGCCATTTCCTGGGACAGAAAAAATAGTTGTTTTAAAATACACTCTTGCTATTTTGATGCTAAAATGAATAGGTTGTTATTGCTGTTACTCCCTGGAATGATTTATTCAGAAGATAGAGTTCTCTGAAACAAGTATATTTAAACACACTGCTTACCCTGCTTGCCTGGAAATGCAATATTGTTCTTCCTATATAGAATTACTCACATTTGGGTTTGAGCATATGTTCAAATAGTATCACAGAGGGGCTTCCCTATCACAGAAACAAATCATTGGTGTAATTTAGAATGCCGTTGCAATTTGAGGTTACAGGCCAGGCAAATCAATGTAATTCATGGGACACACTGGCCTAGCAAGATTTCTAGGTACACCCTGCAAGGGAGTAAGGCACACTGCATATGGTCTGTGGGAGGGCGATAAACCCACATTTAGTACATTAGATCTCCTGAAATAAAAAGTCATGTCATCAAATTATTTAACTGGATTGATCATCTTCTTTGATGCCTGCCAACTACTAATCTTGTGAAAATTCATCTAAACCCACTATTCTGCATAGCAAAGAAGACACGGGATGCACAGGAAGGGCCCCTGGAGGCAATGCAACCTAAGACGGTTCAGCCCTGTGTCTTTGAGTTCCAACCCCCCTGCCATGGGCAAAGCCTCTTCCCACTACAGCAGGTTGCTCAAAGTCCCATCCAACCTGGCCTTGAACACTTCCAAGGATGGGGCATCCACAGCTTCTCTGTGCAACCTGTTCCACTGTCTTATCACCTTCAGAGTGAAAATTTTCTTCCTGGTATCTAAACCTATCCTCTTCCAGTTTGAAGCCATTATCCCTCATCCTATTACTACATAACCTTGTAAAAAGTCCCTCTTCAGCTTTACTTGTAGGCCCCCTTCAGATACTGGAAAGCTGCCATAAGGTCTCCCTGGAGCCTTCTCTTCTGTAGGCTGGAGAACCCCAGCTCTTTCAGCCTGTCCTCACAGGAGAGGTGCTCCAGACCTCTGATCATCTTCCTGGCCCTCCTCTGGACCTGCTTCAACAGGTCCTTCTTATGGTGAGGGCCCAGAACTGGACACAGTGCTCCAGGTAGGGTCTCATGAGAGCAGAGGGGAAGAATCACCTCCCTCGGCCTGCTGGCCACGCTTCCTTTGATGCAGCCCAGTCTACATTTGGCTTCCACTCCCCCACAACGCAGGAGCTCTTCCCTTTCTGCCGCGGTTCCGGTGGGGTTTCAGCAGATCGCTCTCCTCTTCCTCCACGCTTCCAGCGGGGTTTCGGCCCCCGCAGTGGAGGCCTCGGCGACGGCGGGGCTCAGGCCTGTGGCGGCGGCTCCGCCCCGGGGCGCCGCCAGGTGGCGCACGCTCCGCCGGCCAACGGCCACCGCCAACGGCCGGGGCACGCAGCGCCCCAAGCCGCGCGCGGGCGGTGTCGCCGTGGCAACCGCCCGGGGATCTGTGGGGCGGGGTCCGCCGCCGCCATATTTTCCTGTTTATTGTACCTCAAATAGCTGACCTTGGGAGAGACACGGCCCCGCTTTGAACGGCGGCATTCTCAGCTCGCCTCAGTGTTATCAGCGATTTGTTTTGCTGGGTTGGGAGGTTGGGAGCCACAGACTGCGGCCTCTGCCAAGTTCAGGATTTTTCCACCGGCTGTGCTAGTTTTATTTGGAGTCTCTTGTTGAAGCAAAGCCTCTTGACGCACGGGGTAGGCCCCGATTTTAAAGTTTATATCCCCAGGGGTCCCCTTAGGGAGCACAGTGCTGCAAAAGTGGTCAGAGCTCGCTCCTAACTACACCCAAATGCCAAAAATTTATATGAAAATGAAGTAATCTTAGATTCATCATGAATACCTATATTAAAATCCCCACTCTACGCCTGGAATATCACTGAGTCATTTCAGCTAGGCTACAGCTACCATTGACATACAGGCTATGGACACGATCCAGGAAAACAAGATATTTTGAGACTGGTGAAGGGCATCTCAAGTTTGTGTTAGTTACTGGTAAAATTATTCATTTTTATTGAAACCTGCAATTCCTGGCTGAACCACACTGTGATAAATAGGGGTGAAACGTGGCTTGGTCGAGTATTAATAGTAAGCTGCATACAGCTTTGTGAGTGAGAGATCAGTGCTGCTTGTGGAGGTGTCCCAGTCTAATCCCTGCTGCAGACAAAATTGGCACATGCACAACTACATGGCATACATGGAAAACGAACTGCATGAATGTTTTATATTTGTAAATTCAAACTGTAAATGGGTAGCAGCAATTTTGTTGTAGGCAAGGCTAAAGCTTTTGGGTGCAGTTGGCTACAAGTAGCTGAAACTCAGCAGAGCTTTTCCATCACTCCTTTATTTCTAAAAACTAGGAAATGAACTAACTTCCAGTTTACTTACTTTTTAAAAAAACGAATGCTGTGTGTTACCTGCCAATGAAAATATTCTGCTTTACTCTAAGTGCTGTTTAATCTTGATCCTTGAAGGTGTTCTGGGCACAGTTTACAACAAAGCTGGGTACACTGCCAGCGTTTCATATGGTTCACCAAAGTGCCCAAGAGCTAAACCCCCGTGAATGCCACCAGGAATAACTGTGCCTTGCACCAGTTTTCCTCCATGTTTTTGGATACATCTTAGTTTTCTTTTACTTTAAGTACGTTGCAAAATATAGAAGCCTTTTAGTTACTCTCTGAGCTACTTCAGGGTTTGTTTAATTTTATTTTTTATTTTTTATTTTTTTGCTAATCCAGCTAACATGGTTTTGGTTTCAGACACCTGGAGATTTCAGTGGGTGTGGACATTTATACTCAGAATGCAGTGACTGCTGACCATCCTCATTTTAATTTTTGGACAAATAATTGTCTCACCTCTTAGTTGGAGCCAGTTTGCTGACTTAAATGTGCCATTTTGCAAACTTCCGTGATCTATCTCTTTTTTTGCCTTTTTCTGTGTCTTTTCTCGGAAAACAAAGATTTTATCAGCCAGAACCAAATATTCTGCAAAAAAGTAACTGTTCTGGAAAGCACCAAGGCAACTCTGTCACACAGTACCTAATAAAGTGCCTCGGACATCTGGAAGCACTACATGGAGGAAGAACTCCATACCTGCCTGTTACAGT
Source organism: Nycticryphes semicollaris (assembly GCA_013400055.1). NCBI lineage: Eukaryota > Metazoa > Chordata > Aves > Charadriiformes > Rostratulidae > Nycticryphes > Nycticryphes semicollaris. Next base: position 534,954 of record VXBJ01000045.1, read on the forward strand.
TTATCTGCATTCATCTTGAAACTAAAAGATATGTTTAATTGGGGGGCTGTAAAGTATTCTTGGCAGGCATGAAAAAGAAAAGTGATACTGACAAAATCAAAATACTAAAGTTAACAATAAAGATACATGGCAAAAACTCTGTAGAGCGACAGTGCCAGATTTGTGGGGACAGGATAAATTGCTAGCCATGTGGCTAAGACTTATTTCGGGACCTCCTGAAGTAAATTTAAAGGTTTGTAGAAATGTAGCATTTTACTTAAGAATTGGTAAATATAGGATTTTGTCAGAGAACACAATTCAGAGTTATAGCTGTAGACGAAACTATATAAATGAGGAAAAAACTAACCTGGCATGATAGTGTATTTTCAAATGCAAAGGAAAGAAAAAATGCCAGAAGTCAGGGATAGTAGTTCAGAAATTTTCTTTCAAACAACTGAAAATATAAAGCGTTGAGAAGCTCCCAGGTAGACCCAAACATGCAGCTGCTGATCTAATGCTGTAAATCAATTTTTGGTACTGCTCTGCAAGACAGTTCATATGTGGGACAGGTGTATATATGAATGATTCATCACACAGAAGCCCTTTACAACTGATCAAGCAACCTAATATTTTCAGAAGGAAACAGATCCATACACAGAGAATTAAAGCAAGTTCATAGATACTAGATCTTACCAAACAAGCCAGGTTGGGCTTTTTTGGTAGAAAAAAAAAAAATTGGGAGCTCTTTTTCAAAAGCTTGTGCAGGTGATAATTTAGTTGGGTAGAAGCAGGATTTGGCTTGCTCTGTAAAGTACATATTTTGAAGGATCAAAGAAGTGGGAGATGGGGGTGGTTAAGAGGTAGCTACTCAACAGTTTTTAAATCTCTGAGTGGACTGTTATCCAAACAGGTATTGTGTCTGTGCTTGTATCTACCATACAATTAATACTATACCAACGAAGAAAAAAAAAATATATATATATGTATAAAAGATATTTAGATAAGATGAATAAAATACCTCCAGAGGCCAAACTATAGAAGTTCCTGTTTTCATGGTCTGCTTTCTTCTCTAGGCTTCAAGGGTCTTTAGACTTCTGTCTCACCATACCTTTTTCCACTGACAGAAATGCCTTGAACTTTTGGAGGGATGCAGGTTTACCACTCAGCTAGAGGTTAAGAAATTCTCCATTCCTGCAGACATGAGCCCTCAAGTCTGAGTGTTCTCCTTTACCTAGATAGTGCACCTGGGGATTTGTCTTAAAAGCAGGTGGAAGGATCTGTTAGTGTTTTAGTTGTCTTCTGTTTTGAGAATAGGCTTTTGAGATCTAGGCACACCCATGCATAATACATAGACCCCTCTCAAGGAACCATCAAGAGCAAGCCTGTAAGCCTGAATGCAACTCCCGAGGTGAGGGGTAGAGGCCCCCACAGAGGTCTCTCACAGCTCTTTCCCAGCAGTCTGACCCAAAGAGACGCTGCTGCACCATACTGTGGCTGTCCTTGAGTACAGGCAACCAAGCCCCAGCAATGGGGCTGGGAAGAGGTTGCACAGTCCCTGAGTGCGTTCAGGGCCCTGACAGATTTCAGCCATCATCTGGCTTTCCTGGACATGAGAAACAAAATAACTCAACTAAGATTTTCACACTGTTCTTGACATTTGCTCTATACACAGCAAAGCGGAGGAGCTGTACGTTGTCACTGTTGCAGAAGAGGAAGAAAACATGACAATGTTATTAGACCTGCAAAGATGTCACAGGGCCTTGAGCCTGAATTGTGACAGTTCAGTGGCAATCATGTTGCAAGGAACACACAGAATCACAGAATCACAGAATATCAGGGATTGGAAGGGACCTTGATTTTCCTCAGATTCCTGCCTGAATTAAATACTTCCTCTGGATCCCCATGATTTTTGTTCTCACTCTCATGGGTCCTTGAGAGTTCCTAGTTCTTTTGTCCATCCTTGAGGCAGCTGCCTTCTCTCCAGCAACAGTTTGCATCTGGTGCAGATGGCTCTGAGCCATCCTGTGCTGCTCAGTGTTTATGGAGAGCATCCCTTGAAGTGATTTGGAGAGCCACTCATGCACTCCTTTTTCAGATCTTCTGCCTCAATATTCCTCTGTATAGAAAATCAGCCAATTACACTAATGACAGCTAACCTGAAGGGCAGGTAGAAGAGTTGTTTTTGGGTTTTTTTCCTAGGTACTGTAATACTTCAATGACAGTTATATATTAACATGTGTTTCTAAAATGGTTTAAATTTTACGTTCCCTTTTCCCCCCCAATCCCTTACTCCATTTCTTAATTTGGATTAATACTCTAGGTACAATTCAATTTGATCTGGTCTTAAAAATGTTTTCCTTCACTAAATAAAAGAGGTGGTTAAGAACATCTTAATTATGGCTCCAATTCAGAAGAGCAGACAAATTAAATTTGTCCTAAAGAGCTTTGCTGGACTGGGACCAAAATTACAAATACTACTTGTAGTGTAATTTTTGCCTGTATGATTTTGTTACCTATTTCTTAATTGTAAAAGATGGTTTCTTTTGTTGCCAGGAATCTGAGCAATGAGAGTATTCAAACCATCAGATTAGGCTATGGGACAGTCTTTTAGCACTTTCATGGAAATTTTATTTCTCATTTGTCTTAATTTAAGTATGATCAGTCATTTGTCATGAGTGAGAAAAAGGTCTATTCCACTGGCAAAACCAGCAACATTTTGAAGTCCATTGAATATATTTCTAAGGTGTAAGAACCTGCCAAAAACCTAGTATTTCTTTAACAGGACTTGTGTCCGAAACTGTTACAGTTCAAACACTGTTAAATCTTGGAAGAGACGCCACTGAAAGACTCGTTGTGGGTTAGTGTACAGAATTACTTTGAATAAGTAGGGTTTTGAAAGAGCAGCCTCAGAAAATGTGCTGCTTCCTGAGCATGCAGTTTGTAACTTTAATAATTGCTCTGGGTGGTAAAGTGACAGGAAATGTATGGGACTCAAATCCTTCACGCTGTCACAGGACACATAACTGAGAGAGAGATTACATCTGGATTTTGCAAAGCTGATGAATCAATCATGTAGTTAGCTATACCTGATGATTGTCCCAGGTGTTCTAAGCAGCACATAGCTTTGTTGACTGGCCAGAATATAAAAAACTCATGGAGCTTATTGGTTGTTTTTGGATTAACTGAATAAATTGTTTGATAACAGTCCACAATTGTTTTGAGAAATGTTTCAGGTACATTCATTAAATCATGTTAGAATTGTTGCTTATCTCACAGGATCAAATGGATAAGCAAGGCTTTTGTACATATATTTGAAAGGGCATTGGAGAAAATGACATAGAATTTCATTTGCAACTGCAAACTCTATCAGAGTCCACCATCCTGGTAAGCTTAACTGAAGTCTTTCTGGACTTTATCATTTATTATAGATATGATTTATTTTGCACAGGGACTGGATGAACATGGTAAAGGAAATAGAATCTGTAATATATGCCTCCCAGGCACTCTGCATCCATCAGAAAGATGTGTGTAAAATTAAAGAGATGAAACAATTAGGACAAAGGTATTGTAAGGTGTATTACTGGGAGTTTGGCTGCTTTTGGAGAAAGGGGCATAATGAAGAAATATATTGACCAGCTGTTACCAGACAAAAAGGTTTAGGAAGAGAAAAGTGTGCTGAAATTAAAGCTGATGGCCATGCAGTTACTGGGGAGGAAAATGATTATACTTTTTACTGGCCTGAAGGGGATGTAAATGAAAATGTTACAGTAGAACGTGAATCTTCTAATACAGATGAAGAGCTGAGAATGAACAAATGCCAATTTCCCACCTAAGAAGCTACCTTCAGCCATAAGGCAAATACAGAATAAAACATGTATAAACATGTGCTGGGAACCTTGTTAGGCATATGTTACATGTGGCTCTCTTGTTCATTAATCCATTACAATGATCAGTGATTAATAAGTATATATTTTATATATGTACGTATATATAAATCAGACTTCTGATTTATGAAGTCCTTTAGGTATGTGCTTAAACAACGCATGTATTTAAGTCCCACTGAAGTTAATTAGACCTGTGCTTGAGTCCTTTCTTGATCTGGGATCTTAGGCAGTTACTTTCCTCTTCTGGGCATCTTGACATTTCTTGAATCTGGCTTTCTGTAAAGGCAGCTCCCGTTTTGCAACACAGAGTCAATATGATATGTTACAGAAAAGTATTTTCTCATGAAGGCTTTGTTATTGTTCCCATTTGCTTTCATCTAAAATAAAAATAACTCATGCTGAAAATGCAGTCTGTGTATACTGGCAATTAAAAACAAATCAGGAAATCACTCTGCTATATTAAATCACACATGCCTAGTTATGATTTAACATGCTGGGGAATGAAACCAAATTCCACCCTCCCGTGGTATTTTGTGACAGTGCTAGCAATGATTTGGGTTTTTTTTAAGACTGATTAGAATATGTATTTAATGCCTTTAGTGCACTTGTTTTTCCCTGTAAAGGACCATTTTAGCTGAAGTATCAAACACTGCTTTTGTAAACACTGAGATTCTCTTCAGAATAACTTTTTCCCCATGCTTACACCATTAATGTATGCATTCAAAGATTCCTGTGGAGAGTGAAATTATTGGGTTGCCTACCAGTAAATGTATGTGGTTCCTCTTAAAACGATGTTCCAGGTAACTTAAAATGAGAAAACTTGGAGAGCAGCCAGGTTTTCATTTTCAAATGAAAGCAAGGTGTCTTGCAATTGGCTATGCTTCTTCAGTAAAAAGGCAGCAAGAGGAGCCATTAAAAATAGAAAGGAAGTGAGAAAGGGTATGTGGTGACCTAACACAGCGTGCTGGGTGCAAGTTCTGCTTTTGTTTTCACTGAAGCAACCTGCTGAAGTAACTACTGCTGGGATTAAGCCTTATGTTTTCAAGATATTCAATAAGCAAAAAATAATTGATGTCATAGTACCTGAGAGCAGGGGAAATGCCCAGAAGATGCTGATGTGGGCCATTCAGCCAAGCTTCTTGGTTTTTCTCATCAAAACAAGTTAATTCACTTGTTTTTTACAGATCTGTTTCAACTGCTGTTTCTTTCTCTTAGCAGTGAGAGAGTATACTGAGTTTATGTAAAATATTTTCTATGAATAAGCACAGAGTCATGAGGCTGGGATCCAAAGAGCCATTATACATGTAGGCAGTTGATGAAGAATTAATATTGAACAGGATGATTATTATTAATACTAACCTCTGAGAGAATATTGAAACAGGTCTAAATGTAGATAGCAAATTCATATGACTGCAATACAATATGGCAGTAGAAAAAGGACATGTAACTTGATGCTGACCACAGAGACGCTGTATTAGAGAGGAAGGAGAGAGTTGCCAAAAAGCTCCAATGCAAACAGTACCTGGAATTCCGTTTTTACATTACTAGCAGGATGCATTGCTGGGCAGGGGACACCCAAGGATCAGCAAAATACCTGGGAAATGTTTAAGATGCGACTGAAGTCTTGAGAACATGTTGTTTTGCTGAGAACAGCTGAAGAGAAACATATTTTGAGTGTATAAATATAAATGCCAAAGACACGCAAGGGTAACAATTAAACAACATAAGGAGGGTCTCAGTATAAGAACGAGACGAAGAGCCTGGTCTCAGAGGCAGTCAGTTACTTTGCTGATCTTACATACATTTTTCTCCACCTTTAACATTTAGACCAGCTGCTAGGAATGATTTGACTGCAGTGAAGTACCTCAGGGCACTTGTCATTTGTGATAGTTGCAATTAGCCTGGTCAAAAATATTAAAAACTGTAGACTGTGGAGGATATGCCTGCAGGCACAGGGGAGTTGTAACAGGCGTCTTCAGAGCCTATCTCAGTCAGTGAAGCTGCACAGGCAGCTTATAAACTGTCCTACCAGTGAAGTCCCTCGTTCTTTGGGCAGTATTATTCCAGACAGACAGGGCCAACTTGCTGTGCAGGCAGAGTAGGCAGTAGCCAGCAGTAGCAGAGCCAACACCTTTGCCTATGCCAAAGGGCACAAAGGTTGTTTGTAAGAGGAGTCTGTGCTGCATAAAGAGCAAATTCCTCCCTCCTTCTCCTCCTCCTCCTCCTCCTCCTCTGCTCTGTGGCTGAGAAAGGGGTGAAAGTTTGCCAAAAGTCAAGCAGCGCTTATCCCTGTTTCATAGACATCTGCAGAAAGCTCCACTGCTTTGTCTCAGTTTGCCCCTCATCCTCCAGGGTCTCTCCAGATCTTCCCAGCCCCACCATCTGCCCCACTGACCATTAACTGCCTTTAAGTCCTTTCACTCTGCTGGTGCACCAAGCTGCCTTCGTCTTTTCCCACTAACGGCTTCCTTACAGCAACCTCTCCAGCACATTTCAATTCTCCCTGTACTGGAAGTTGCTTTGAGGGATTTTATTTTACCACCTGAGAGGACGATGATTAGTCACATGAAGTTAATTTCTACTGCCCTACAGGGCCATCCTAGCTTCCAATAGATAAGTTGGTACAGTACCTTTTACCTGGTGAATTTGAGCCCCAGGCTAGGTCTGCATCTGCCAGCAGAACAGCTCAGAGGGAGCAAGACTATAGACGGTTGGGAGTCTCTTATGTGTATGTGTCATGCATTTTGGGGTTTTGTAATTGGCTAGATCTCTTCTGATACAGTCTGGAAGTTAAATAAGGGCTACATTTCTAGTGTGACAGGTCTGTTTTAGGTCTGCATCTTCTGGTTTAGCACTGGCTGGAAAGAAACCTGTTTGTGCATTCTGAGGCAGCTCCACAATGCAACCCAAAGCACTGAAAGTGGAGGCGATTTGAATTAAAACTGTGATGTGGAGGCACCTTTAGGCATTTATGATTTCCAGATATTCGTAAGGGCCACTTCTAGGAGATCTGGGGTTTAAAAGTCTTTGGAAAGAACAAATTAATTGTATCCATCAGTTTGCTTTTATCTATCATTGTATTAATACTTTCAAAGAATTTTAATAGGATAGAGAGACATGTTTACTATTACAGAAGCTGAATTGTTTAGTTCTTATCATTTTATATTAATCTGTTGTGCTTTGCAGCTCTCTATTCAATTATTGTTCTCATCTGGTTTTTTTTTTGTGTTGAAATAAGAAGATCATACACAAAGCCCACAAAAATACTTATAATAATATTTACTGTTAAGCATCTTATTTTAATCTACCGTGTGAAGGGAGATTGTTTTATGAGAGGAATTTGGAAAGATCATTGCCAGTTTTTTTATCATCTGAATATTTGTACCAGTTTGAACAGAGAATGTGTCACTAAACAGATGCTCAGTAAAATCTTCCCATTCAAAGAGACTAGGAGATCAGATAATGGATCAGATACTGTTTCTGGAAGGTACGTGATTATCTTAGAGGCCTTTCTGAGTGTCAGTGTTACTGCCATGGCTCAGTGGGGCAACAGGGAGCATAAACAAAAGAAAACAGTGGGTTTCCTGTGAATATGTAAGAGGTGGTCAGTAGAGGAATGAGCCTGGGTCTACTGCTGAGAAATATACTTGCTTTATGGGCTGAAATTGAGGAGGGAGAACGGTCCTATGAACTGTACTGCAAGAAAAGAAAGACTAAAACTCTGAAGGAAGGACTTCTCTTCAAGCTTAAGTTCACACATTCTGATCAGCTTTGCAGCTTGTTGTTTTTCACCCTTTCTTTGACTTCTAGCGATCATGTTCAGGTAAACAATGCTGCTTCTCAGAAAGCTGAGAGTTCCCAGGATATCCCTTTTCAGCAGCTAGGAGCTGGCAGTGCAAGGGCCGTCTGTGTGTGCAGGAAGACTGAAGGTCTGTGAACTCTTGCTGGGGCAGTGAGTTCCCTGTCTGTCTGCTCTACTGCAATGGGGTACTCTCACTGTAGACCAGCTCAAAGGCATCTGGAGAAATGGTAATTTCAACATAAAGGAAGTAATACTTGCAAGCATGAGAGTAATAGAGGGGAATATACTGGTCTTTCCATGCAAGAGATGCTGTGTGGTGTGATAGGGGAACACTGGCAGTGGGTTAAATCTGAACTACTGAGCTCTCAGTAGATGTGCAGGAAAAGATAGTACACAATAGGCCAGAGAAAGGGACATAGTTAATTCAATAGCACCATGTTCCACATGCATTTTGCATGGGGACAGCTAATGAATTTTGATTTTCTTAGGTCCAGTGAAACCAAATCCTGAAAGAAATCAGGATCACTGCTATTTTCTCTCCAGCAGTAGGAATGTTGATCTGATAGGACATTATCTCTCTTTGCCTTCTACAATGCACGACGGCATCCTCTTTAGCCATGTTTTAAAAATACTAGTGGAAGCGTGAAGACAACTGGAAAAAATGAAGAGAAAGTGTCAAAAGAAATGAAGTAACTTTCCTTAGAAAAATTCTTAAGCAAGGCTTCAAGTGCAATTTAGGACATCACATAGAGGAAACAAGATACAGGATGGAAGATAAGCTTTCTTCTGCAACTTGAAATGAAATTGTGAATCAGCAAGATACAGAAATATAGTGCAAATATTTCAGACAGGAGGTGCTGCAACAAAGTCAGTGTGAATATTATATAGCTAATTACTTTTATACTTCCTGGATGGACCTAATTTTAAGCCTTTTTTAATGGATTCACAAATAACCTTTGGTAATAGTATTAGCAGTTCAGAGCATTTTCCTTTATTAAAGTTAGGAACCAATTGCTGCTTACTAAGCAAGTTTTGGTTTCTGAAAGGTATACCTTATTTATTTATAATATTGTGGCTTGATTAGGATGTAAGGTGATACTTTTTTCTCAGAGAATAATGTCAGACAAGGAAAGGTAAAGTGGAGATGCTTTTTTTTTTTTTTTTTGAAACCTCAGGCTTTGATTTCTATGAGAGATACTGCTCTGTGAGAATGCAAAATATCTCAGGTCAGGTCAGAGACTGAAACAGAGATGAAATTCTGAATTGATTGGAGGGCGTTGATAAAATGTAACCACTTCCATGACAAGGGGTTCAAATGGCTTTATATCACTGTTTGATACAAGTAATAAAGACAAACTAAGAAAGGGATAGAAAGTGCGAACAAAATAAGAGTTAGCAAAACCAAGACAATGTCTCTGAATTACTCTAGATTTTTTATTTCTCAGCCTATGGAAAATATAACAGGCTTCTGGTAATACTCCTTCCAAAATAGTCCGTCGTCATTCTGAGAAAAACAGCTCCAAACAACCTTGGGCTGTTTAAAACAGTTTGAACTGAATCAGCTGGCACTCACATTTTGGAACAGTTCACAAAAATGTTGACAAGTACTGAATTCTAGCAAGTTTCTGATTTGACCGATTTGGGTCTTTACAAAGAGTCTGGGGGTTATAAGTCTTTCTGTTTTTGCAGCCATCCACATTGGCTATTGCCCACCTTTGGCAAGTGGCCTTGATAAAAACACCCTTAATATAAGGAATTAATGATAGACAGTATGTATGTGTATGGAGTACCCAAAACTAGTAGGACATCTGCCCTGGTTTGACCACCCGGATTAAAGAGCAACTGGGAATTCACAAAAAGGCTGTTGAAACATAGAACGTGTCTGAAAAGCATCATGGAAATCTTCTGTTTCAGAGACCTTCAAGAGGAAGCAGCAACTAGATTTGACACTGCAAGAATTCACCCTGTGGTCACCACGACCTCTGGCACAGCCTCCTGATCAGAGCTGTGGGTATCCTGTACCCAGCGGGGAGCCTGATGGCGTGAGACACAGAGAATTTTAGGACAAGCACAGGAGGAGGACTTTCTCACACATCTTGGTGGGGGTCTGAGTAAAGGAAGTAAAGATGAAACCAGAAATTTTCCTGTCCAGGTGGACAGTAAATACTGGAGAGCTGCATTTGTAGGCATTGGGAAGATATGTCCTGAAGAGCCGTAGAAATTTAACAAAGCAACTAAAGTTGTCGGCTGAGGTGATGAATAGATAGAAAGCAAAGTCTGGGACTCAGTAAGGAAGGGATGCAGGAAAGATGCCCATGTAATTGATAGGAGAGAGCAGAGATAGAAAAGCTCATTTCAGGAGTAGAGGTGAATCTACTGTCCTTTCACAGGGCTTTGGAGAGAATTGATCCCCCAGGTGAGGGCCTAAGCAGTAAGAGCTAGGTTGCTCTGAAAAGAAGGAAAGTGATTGCTCCGTATCCTTTAACTCTGTCTGCACCACTGCTGCATTATTTGTCTTCATATCTGCATGCAAATCTCTGGCAACCAGACTAGGGACTGAACCTTGAAAGAATTGTAACAGCATGGTAATTTTTTGGAAAAATTAGGGAATGAATGGTATCACTGAGAATATAACAAAAAAAAATGCCCCAACCCCTACAACTTTTTACGACCATATAATTTACGGTATGGTTTAATATTTATGTGGTGATATTGTTATTGTGTTTAGATTGTAGCTACTCCCTCTTCAAAATCTCCCGGTTTTAATAACCTCTACAGATTTTTGGCTACACTGAAATACTACACTCTTGGACATTTTTTATCTTCACTCAACTCTACCAACTGCAAGTAACATCTTTTTCTTTAATTTGGTGGTTTGTAATCAGAGACTAACAATGACATTTTCCAACCAAAAATACATTTGAAAATGCTAGTTTTTTAATATAAAACTAACTAAAAACTATCCAGTACATGCTGATTTGGAAGTATGAAGTGGCTTACTGGAATCCACAGTGATATTTCTTATTGTGATAGGATAAATATAATAAATAATTCTCAACCATTTTCAAGTCATTCAATAACAAGCAAGCCCCTTGTAGTCTAACCTTGGTAAAATTTTGCAGTATGAAAGTGTGAATTTTGAAGTTATTTCCTTCACCAGGATGTTGGAGGATATATAGGTTTAAATAATGGAGGAAATTTATGTAGAAAACTTTTGAAGGAAAGTATGGTATTGTGATATTTTTACATAAAGTGTAATTGGGAAGTTATGATTAGATAGGTAAAATAACCCCTTACTAAAAAAATTGGCTCCTACTTTCACATATTATTAAAAATCTGATGTCAAACTGGCAGTGACTTAAGTATTGTTAGAAAAAGTTTGCTCAGCATGACTTTTGGCACCTTTTGTTCCATGTCTGATACTTATTTGAGTTGAAAACTTTCTTTCCTTTACCGGTTTTATAAAAAGTTTGTTAGCTTTTATAGCTCTTCTTTTCCTATCATAAATTAAAGGCCCAGGGAGGAGTTGCTCACTCGATTTACTACTAAAGTTCTGAAAGTTTTGGCACAGCCAGCTTCTTAATGTTCAATAACTTTCTAAAGAATACAAGCTTTCTGAGAGACCTGCAGCAGCTTCATCCTGTATCTTCAGGACTGCATTTACTGTTCCAGGGAGGAGTTGTCTTTCAGTTTGGCACACGGACATTGTGGTCTGATCAGTGCTGTCAAATGTTTGCTGCTTGCAAATTATTGGAATGGGTTGTTAGCCAAGAAAAGTTGCTATGGTAAAGACTTGTTTTGATTAAAAAAAAATAAAATAGAGAGGAAGGCAGGACAGACCTACCACCAAGAATAACTGTTGTGATGATGTGTTACGACTCAAAAAAGCGTAAATACTGGGTTAGTAAACTGGCAGTTCTGAAGGCAGTGGTGATGTAGAGGTAAAAAAAGGTTAAGATGAAAAGAAGTGAAAAGTGGCTTGGGAATTAATAAAGATATGATGGAAGATTTCATTTTTAGATCAGAACTTTAATTAATCCTCTATTGATAATGGCTGAACTGTATCATATAAATAGTAGTAGTTGAAAAGGAATACCAGATTTGGGGAAAAGCCTAATGAAATCATCACTAATTATTCCATAGGTTTTGAGCCCAGAAAGTATTATTTTCTGTGGCCATTTCCAGGCCTGTTCCTGTGTATTATTTAAATTTGATTTTCAGCTAAAACAGATTGGCTTCATCCTAAAATTGCAAGGTTTCTCACAAAGTTAATGAAGCAGTTATCTTTGGGATGGCTGTCTGCCCCTTATTCCCTCCTTCCCCAGTCACACACATAAACTTTAGCTAGATACACAAACTCTTAAATTCAGTGAAAGTTAAGAATCTTGCTGGATTGGAGAGGCTCCTTCTCTCAAAAATCTTTCCTCGTGGGGTGAGGAGCAAAGTCTGATAGAGTGAGCAGTTGTTTGGGCATCTGTGCAAATCAGCATTCATCCAATTTGCTGTTAATGGCCTGAAGTCGCGCACATCCTTATCAGATGCTGTGCTTCCAGACAAGAAAATGCATCGATACGATGCTTTGCTATTGTTTTCTCTTTTCCCAAGCTGTGGCAGCCCTCAAGAGAGAGAGTGAGGAGGAAGAGGTTGTTACCTCGGCAGGCAGGGAGCAAGCAGTGCAATGGACATTGTTGCCCTCCTTACCACGTAGCGCTGCAGGGGAGTGGATCTTCTTGTGAGATGCTCATTGTCATAGCGGAGGCTGGGAAGGGAGTCTGCGAAAGGGAGCACCCAGGCCAGAGGAGGTGGGGGCCTGGTATATGCAGGCAGGTCAAGCTCTAGAATTGGCAGGAATCTGTGATGGATCTTCCACCTGTCAGCTGCAGGAGACGGGGGTCTTGGAACAAGGGTTTGGGCAGTGGATGCAAGAGAAGCAATTTAGATGCCAAGAGTGTGATGTTTATTGTGATCACTGCTGTGGTGCCGCAGTGGATAAAAGTAGACTAGCTAAACAACAAATAAAATAACCAGTAATACCCTGTGCCTGTACAATGCTCTCCATGGATAGATTTCAAAGTTCTTCCCAAGGAAGTCTGACATTATTATTCATGTTTTTCTGAGGGGGAAGCTGTGGTAGCATGATTTCTCCATGGTTACCCACCAAAGCAGTGATACACCTGGGACAAGGACACAGATCTCCCAAATGACAGCCTGCAACTATGCACATAAGAAACCCTGCCTTTCTATATATGTGGTGGCGTGTTCTTTAAAAAGGACTAGAGATTTGCTGTTATAAAGAATCTGTGTCTTAATATTGCAAAGTAAATAGTAAAAAACCCTGCTAACATAAGAACTAGCACAGGCAGATTTCATGCTTGAGCATACATTTAAACCAGACATCTTCACAGTCACTAAGAAGTTGACCAATAAAGAAAAATCCATCTTGCTTTTTCATTCTGTGTATCCATGTGATGCTCTAACAACATCTGGAGATGATAATTGATAGCCTGTGATCTGTCATCTCATCATTGCATCATGTTGTGTTTTTTTTTTTTCCCTAAAGTACAGGACTGCTGCCTTCAATAAATTACTGCTGGTGATGTTGCAGGCTCAAAAGCCCAAACCCACTGTATCTTTCAGTGGAACAGCAACATTTGTGACTAATAAGTAGGCTTTAGGCTTTATTTTTCCAACTGACTAAAACCACGTCTACAAAGGCCACTCTTTCTGAAGAAATGAGTCAAAGTGTCTTAGCTGTTTGTCTCCTGGACACAGAGAATAGTATAACCTGAATGAATATATGCCTGTGCACCAAAGGGCCAAAATGATCAAGCTATGTAAAATTTGCAATGAAACATTCCTAATGTCATCTTTTTGTAAAAAAATCATGTTTAAGAAATACAATTGATGTTAATAATTCATCCAGCTATAGAAAGCAGTCACGATGCTTTTCTTGATTTAAATAAATAATGTCTCTCCAAGACAGTGGGGAAATGTAGCCTTGATCTGCCTAGAACTTCTGGTAAATCCATGGATGCCTTAACACATCATTAACAGAACAGTTTAATACTGACAGTATTAAAAATGATCAGGTCCTTTGAAAGCCAGCCAAACAACACAGAAACTAATTTCCAGAACTGACGTCTGCCTCTTTATAGTCACTCTACTATCCCTCTCAAAAAACTTTGTGTGGAAGACACAACAGGGAAAAAAGGGAAGGAGGCTTGGGGGAAATATTTCCCTACAAGCACTTAAACCCACGAGGCAGGGCATAGCCTATATTCGTGCTGCAAGGGAGAGGCACGGATGCTGTCTGTCAGTGATAGGTTTGGGGAGCGACCCCACCATTAGGTGTGCCATTGGTGTGTACAAGTCATTGCCACCCCAAGGATGCTGAGGGCCAATGCTGGGCCAGGGCTTGTGCTTCTGGCACCTCCTCTCCTTTGGTGTCACTTGAGTTCTGGTCCAGGCATGGCCTGACACTGCCAGGTCTTTTATGCAGTGGCCATCAGTGGCTGTGCCAGCATGCATGGAGACATCTGAGGAGCACCAAGCAGTGACTGGGTCTGCATTCAGCCACTGCATTGCAGTTGTGATGGCCATCAGGGCAGTTGTGGTCTGTGCTATGGCATGCTGCTGCCTCAATCTGTGGCAATTGATCTCACCTAGTGTACTTTTCCTTCCTCACTGTCTCATGCAGCTTCCCAAGCGTGGGGATGATCTGAGCCAAACTCCAGCTGAACTCTGGCAATCACTTTTTTTTTTTTTTATCATCTGGTCCATTCCCTAGTGACTCATCTGCTTTTAACAGGGCTGATTTCAATTCATTCCACTGGTAGTAAAACCTGTAATATCTGATCTGAAGCAGAAGTTAGAATGGTCTAATAGGGGGAAAAAGAAATGTAGGAGTCATAGACTCACCCATTTTATTATCTTACTGATAGCTAGAGATAGGTTTGTGTATATATAGCAATGAGAGTGCATCCAAATTAACACCACCACAGCAACATTAACTAATGATATTGGTATGAATCCTCCTATCCTACCCCCCTTGCCCCTTATGCTTCAAGGCCTTCAGTCAGGTTTTATTGGTTTCCCCTCAATCAGTTGCTCACTAAGCCTGACCACTTTCCCATGCATCGATACACACATACACGCTCCCTCTCTGCCTCTCAAAAAACCCCAAAACATTTTTCTTCTTTCATCATTTCCTTGATGTTCTATCATCAGTTTCCTATTTTACTATCCAATTTAATCAGTTATTTAATATTAATGCAATTTTTAAAAATGCCATGTATTACAGTGAGGACCAAGCTAAGAAGGCTAGAGCAGGGGAAGTTTTCTATTAGGCAAATGGCTAGCTGCAGTACAGAAACAGAAACAGTGTGAAATTCATGCATGTTTTCTGACAGGTTGCACAAAACCTGCACTGAACCAAGTATATAAAAACACTGTCTCCTTCATCTTTATTGCAAAGTAGTGCTCTCCCTTTCTTCCTCTTCTAGTTTAATTGGATAGCTTAAAAGCATGGAAAACCTATAGTCTTTCTCCCTCTCACACACTCGGGGGTGGCATCTTCCTTTCTGTCTTTCTGTAGGCTGGAGAGAGGTCAAGTTCCTTTACTCTCCCTACATATATCATATCATATGTAGGGAGAGAAGAATTTGGTGCCATCTGCAGCAGCTTCAGTGGGAATAAATTATACCTGCATTAGATGGCTGTGGGTTGCAAATCAGATCGGTGGTTCAGTTTTCCTTGTCTGTCTTCATTTTGCAAAGTGGTGGGTGAGGACCTGAACTGAAAAGCTATTGAGAATCAGGTTTGTTATGCTTTTTCGCCACACATTTTGAGAGAGAGAAAACTATTTACTGAAGAATTTAATCCGAAACCTGGAAAACTTCTTGCCAAAACACAAGTACGAAGAAAAACTGAAATGAGCACTTTATATTACAGTCTTTAGGAAACATCGTGTTTAGTTTGCTTTTAGAAGCAGCTGTTTATTGCTGGGTGGTGACAAAGCAGAGGGTGGCAGTGGAGGGGTCACCCTTCCACAAAGCCATTTACCGATTTCTAATCTAAAAGCAATCTTTAAAAATAAATGAAAAGTGAATGCAGTCTGTATGAATTCAGAGATGACCTAGCACACAGTCTACAGCTGCTTAAAGAGGAGATTTCAGTGTGTGTGTGGGATGCTGGAGAATTGCCCTCTATTTGGATATACAAAATAAAGATCTGTTTTGTAAAGGAGCTGAGCACCTGGAACTTTCTTCTGGCATTAGCTTATTAGCCAGATAAAATGGATAAATGCTAATCTGATCAATTTATTAAATAATTATTTTTCAATGAAATAGAGAAAAAAAATAATCTTAGTAGCAAAACTCTTAAGTCAATACCTTTGCATAAGTAGTGTGTGAGTACAGAATGCTAAATAGAAGCTACACTGATATTTGTGTATGTATAGAATACACACACACATATGCCTTCTCCCACCCGTATCTATACTAGAAAAGAAAAGATAGGATAGCTGATGTATGAGCCAAGAAAAACATTTATTTTGGAAGATACTTTTTTAGAACTGTCTTCTCTGCAGAATTAAAAAAAAAGTGTTTGAAATTAGAGAGGTCTGTTTATGGAAGACATAAAAAAATAGATGGATGAGGAAATCACTCAGAGAAATGCTAATCCCCTCCTCCACAAACTGCCCTTTTCTGTGACCCTGACCTTTACTTCTGTCACTTGAAAAGATTCTTAAATATTTGTTGTGATATTTTGGGAATAGACAGGTACAGATAGAGCTATATGCAGGCTTCTCTGACTCATTTGCTCCCCACAGATGAAGGTATAAGGAAAAATATATCTAAACATGCATACAGCCACATGATTTTTCATGCGGTAAGACATTAATCTTTAAATTAAAACACTCCCTCAAAGTTACCAGCTTTTATTAGTGCAACACTGATCTTTGAAAACATGAAATAAGTAGCAATTTCAGTAATCATCATACTTATATATTTTCTTATTGCATAATTACTTAAATTCTGATGCTGTATGTGACCACATGGATACACACTTAGCTGAACATATTTGTTCTGTCACAATCTGCAGTCATCTGTAGTGTAGATGTCCGGTTTGTCTACACTAAATGTGATATGTTTCACACATGCAACTGTGAGACACGCAACTGTGAGAACAGTTTCTACTTTTATTAATGCTAACTGTTACCATGCCTGCAACTGCCAAGTGCTGTGCAGCAATTACAGCAAGCTACTTAATATAGTGGCCAGTGGGAGAGGAGAAGACTCTTTCTCTCTTCGTGGCATAGTCAAATACAGCAACTGCTTTAGTGACAAAAACATGTACACAGCTGGCTTCTGAGTAGTTGCTTTTGTTATCTAAAACACTCACTTGCTCTAGCTATACCTAAGCAAAGGATGGATTTCACATTCTTGGCATTATATTTGAAGATATCGTGTTGATTTTTGGAGTTTGAGTTTCTGTCGTGCTCTCCAAGTTTTTGTTATATGAACATCAAACAGCGTGTATGTTATTATGTTTCTTAAGCTCACAGTCTCTGAAAGTCTTTGGAATTTGTCCTTCTTTTCTTTGTGATAATCTCAGGACATAACCAAAACTCTTTTGAAGAAGAAAATACCTTGGCAAGGATATATTGATCTAATCCAATGAATATTGGCTGCCACCCCTTTGGGAATAAGGCTCCTTTCAGATGTGTTGCTGTTTGCGTACCTGAAACTGCTGCTTATCTGTGCAAAAGCAAGCCACTCTCTTTAAGTGAGTGACAGAAAACATGAAATTAAATTGATATCCTGTAAAGAACACTATGGTAATTTTTTAATTGTTAACGAGTTTACGTCATATCAGTAATTTGAAATTACTGCTGAACCAATAGTACTGAATTTCAGAAGAATGAGGACCATGCCATTTTGTGATAATTTTTGATATGATTATTTGGTTTACTGTAGGGACATTAACAGGCACATGTGCTTTCTTTAACTCTTTCTTTCCTGGAGTTCAGGGTTAAGTTGTAGTTTTTCTACCTGCTTTGCATGACCATAAATGACCTGTCACACGTGTCACATGTCACATGTGACAAAAAATCTAAAACCACTGCCAATACTTTGAAGCTCATACTTGCAACTTGCAACTTGCAACTTTTAAGAAGGCATTGTGGCCTCCTCTGCTTCTTTGTCATGCTCCTGCAGTTAAAGTCTTACTTATTATAACTAAAAGATAGCTTTCATAAACTAACTCAAAGCTGAAATGTGACTTTTCTTCTGTGTGTCACATGGAGGAATGTGCTATCTTTTAAAATTTAATTTATCTTGCTTCTTGGAATTGCTTTGCAGCTATGCTGGGGAGATAAAATAACAGGGTCAAACACGCCTTCTATCTCCAAGAGAAAACAAACAAACAGCTGGGAGTGATTCCACAAACAGTCATTCATCATGCAGTGTTCAGAAAGTCATGGGCAGAGATGCTAATATAGCTCTCACTTCCAGGGTTACTCTACATATGTAGGACAATTGTCGTCCTTACAATAGCAGTTGGAAAACCAGAGCTTCTGCAGTTGTTGTGTGCTTATTTTTAACCAGTTAGTATTAACCGAGAATCCCAGAACAAATCTAATAGCAAACAAATACAAGAAAAATGTGAATTTGTGGTGTGCAGGTTTTGTTTCTGGCTTTTTGCACAGAAAACCCTCTTTTTTCCTTCATCTCTATATTCTCCTGAAGCAAGCTGATTAACAAACATCCTGTGCTAATGTATCTTAGAACACACACACAAACATAAACACACACATGCACTCCAAGCGATAAGATCTTGGTTGGAGAGACTGAATATTGATTAATTAGTTCTCTTGAAAACTTTAGAGGACAAGTGTTGATATTTTGAACATTTCTTGAATATTTTCTGGTGTTTTATAAACACAATTGCCAATTTAAAAAAACGAGGTTCAGTAACATAAAATATACAACACTGAAAAATCCACATGCTGTGATTTTACCAGGAGTGAAAACTTAGTTTTACTCTAGAGAGTACAGAGACTTCTAGCAGTTCAAATAATAGAAAAAGCAGAGTGCTTCACTGGCGTTTTTAGGTCATGTTTCAATACATACTGAAATATTCTCTTTTATTCCACAGTTGTTCCAGTTTGAATTACTTTCATATTTCTTCCAGCAAATTCTGTTACAGATTTTTGAACTCTCATTAGAACTATGATTTATTTTCTCCTTTCAGTTGTGTAAAGCCACTGAAGCTGTGTGGCTATACTGGGAGCTAACTGGGTGGCAGATGTACAGAGGTGTAATTAATATAACACAGACCAAATGCACATCTACTGTAAGAATTGTATTTGCACTTATTCTACTATGTATTCATAGCAAGAGTGCGGGGATGACTTTTTAATTTACTTCAAAGTCATAACGTTCACTATGCAGGAAAAACACAACGGTGAATATAAAGCCCAGTAACATACATGAAGGAAAGTCTGCTTTCATATTTGGACGTAAAATGTATTTTTTTTTTTTATATTAAAAACAAAAGAAAGCCACTATTACAAGTCCTGTTATGTGTGGCTGTAGTAGCTGTCGAAGTGAGTCATCAGTTGTTCAGATCCAGACTTTCAGTTTTACTACTCAGACACCTGCAACCTGAATGAACGGATTTCCCACGTTAGCTGGCAGAAGCTGTAGGTTTTTGCAGTGTAGGGATTATCTACTTGAGGTGAAGAACTGACTCTTCAAAACATTGAGTTACAACGTTAGGAATCACTTTGTGGTTACATTTGGCAGAGCCTTTCCTGAGGCGTCGTGGCTGCTTGCTCTAAAGGAGGGATGGACAGATTGGTTTAACCTCTCGCTCTGCAATAGGGCCAACCTCTGACTCCCCATTGCTCCCCTATAATAAATGCTGCAGGGTGCACACAGTCACCACAAGGAGGTGGAATACCTCAAATGACTCAGGATCTCCTGTGTGAGGTCCAGTACCAAATGCTATCTGGGCCTGAAATATGGAGTAAAGGGTCCATAGAAATTATGTAACTTGATGACATTGAAGCCCATTCCAAGGCTTGATAACCCTTTCCATGTAAAAATTTTTCCTGATATCCAACCTGAACCTCCCCTGGCACAACTGGAGGCCATTTTCTCTTGTCCTATCGCCTGTTCCTTGGGAGAAGAGACCAATCCCTGCCTCCCTACACCCTCCTTTCAGGGAATTGTAGGGAGGTAGAAGGTCTCCCCTCAGCCTTCTCCAGGCTGAACACCCCCAGCTCCCTCAGCCACTCCTCATAAGACCTATTCTCCAAATCCAGATTTAAAGAAATCTGTATTTCAGCATCTGTTTTACCTGTGAGGAAGACCTAAAATAAAGGTAAACCAAGTGTATCTGCTACAGAAGGAATTTAGTACTTTTGTACAGATCCTGAAATAGAGGAGAATCTAGTTAAAAGTTTTGCATGACAGCTGTCTTAAAGGATGATCTCTCTTTAGTTAAAAAGTAATATAAAATCTTTTTGCAAAAAAGAAATCTATTTTGATTTTGGCAAACTGGGTGTTTTTTATTTTATTAATACTGATTTTTGTATGAAGGATTTTCTCACTCTATGAAAAATAAAGAATGGAACAAAAGATTGACATAAGTGAAGATGTTAGTCTTTTAATATGAAGGTGTCACATCGTAAAAAAAAACCCAAACCACTTTCTGAACAGTTTTAATGAGATTGGAACTATTCTGTTCCTCTCAGTGGAGTTTTAGAAATGTCATGTTAATTTTCTTCATTTTTTCCCTGTAAGAAAGAGGAGGATTGAAAATCTGCACAATTTATTGTGCTCGATATCTCCTTTTGGGTGTTGGTTGGCAGCGGGCTTGTGTTCCCATTGCAGGTCAGCTATGAGAAGGCAGAATGACATGGCTGCACCCTCATCCTTGGCACTGCCAGACAGAGCTTGTCCAGCATTTCCAAACCCCACAGGCACTCAGGTATCCTCCTAAGATGACTGTAATGAAATCTGGTCCCACGTATTCAGTAGATAGAGTCCATTAAAATGAACTGTAGCAGCTAGTTATGTCTTTTGTTCATTGGTCCTTGCTGATAGCCACAGTGTCAATACATGTACTCCTGCAACATCCTGTGCAAACATGCAATTACAGGGCTAAGTAGTCAAAAGTCAGGATGTGCAAGCAGAGCCATACCTTTGCTCAAATACCATTACCCCTGAGTTTTAGTCATTTCTTCATGGTTCTTAATCATTCTCAGCTCTGATTGATTAGAACCTTAAGGGCACATTTCCCTTTGCATGGAAATCTCATTGAGCTTTATGTTTCATGCTGATTAATCTAATTCAATTTATGCCTATTTAATTTTGGGACACATATCAATCTCTGGGAGGGGAGAGTCCATTTGTGTCTATAGGGATTGTTTGGGTGCAATTAGTTTATAATAACTCATAGCCTCAGATCAGTTCGGTACGAGAGTGCTTTTCACAGCTGCCTCTGACTTGCTAGTATGAATTCAGCGTGACAAGAATTATTAAATATTTCCTTGCAAAATATGATTTATGTTCTGGGCAGAAACCAATGTTGGTATCTTGATTTCTGGGGTATTCCTCCCAAAGGGTTTGAGAGATTGCAGGAGCTCTTTTTCTCAGCTGTAAATGCACTCATTTTGTAAGTACAACACTTTCATTATCCTGGGCTAAGAACACATTCATCAGAAAACTAGAATTTTTTTCAATTCTTAGTTATTACCATCTTACAATCTGTAACTATGTTGATTTTGCTTTTCTTTTCAGAGGGTGAAATAATACCAAAAAGCCCACTCTTCGCTTCTGAACAGCGTTTGAATGGATAGATACTTCATACTTTAACTGTGCTGTTATTGTCATGTGTCACAGACTATTTTTATTCAAAGTAAAGCATTACTTATGTAAGCAGAATTTTCCCACACTGTCACAGATTTAGAGGGTGATTTTATGAATTTGGACCATTTTAGGGTACTAGATTAGATGAACCTGTGATCTGACACAGTTTGGTCATTCTGATAACCATATATGAACAGCTAAAATGACTGGGGTCACAAATCCATCATTAACCTTAGAATACAGACTGTTTTCATACTCCAGACCAAAACATGGCAGATTTGTGGTAACAAACCACACTGATTTATTTTGTTACATGTTCCACTCTATGTTGTCAACATACTCTGTATTAGGGAAAATACAGTGTGTACGAGTCCCACATACTCTATATGGTGTCCATTTATACCAGGTGTTGAAATCTTTACCTTCTTGAATTGCAATACAGATATTCCATGTAAGCTTGTTTTTGCAAAATAATAATCCATATGTCATAGGCTAAGTCTTTCCCACATGGTTATAAATACAAGTGCTATTCTGCTTCCTTGTCACAGAATTTAATTAACTTACACATCTGTGTCCATAGCACCAGTTTGGCCACTCAGTTTGTTAGTCACTAGTTCAAAACCCACTCAGAGGCTTGCAGCCAACATTGGCAGCTGTAAACCAATATCTCTAGCATGCAGAGAGTCCAGGTGTTTTGAAATGAAAACTCAGTGATACAGACTGTGTGTGTGAATCTTATAGAAAAAAGTTCCTAGGTGAGCATCATGTGGTGTGTGTGCTTATAAAGACGTATGTTAATGGCTAATATATTGGCAATGCAAGCAAAACACCTGCAAAAAATTTGACACATAATGTGAAACATTAGGAAAATAAAAATCAGGAAGCATCTAAAAAATTGGCTTCTTCCAAAGAGCGAAATAAAAATTTTAAGAGAAAAACAGAAAGGTTTATTTATTTCTCATTGGTTTTCTTTATTGACATACTCCAGTAGACTAGCAAAGAAAAGCTACAGTTATAAAAAATATCCCCCTGTAGCCCTGAGTCAGCTGAGAGCTCCAGCAAAGCAAGCCAGGCATGTGGATGTTAACGACAATGAGAAGCAAGAGGGAGCCCAGCTCAGGGACTGCAGACTGGTGTGAAGACATCTACTTTGTTCCTGCTCACTAAGAGGGTGGAAGTAATGGAGCTAAGTGGTCAAAGGAGAACCTCATCCTCTTCTGCATAGAAGTAATTATTCTGTGGTGTTTTTTTCATAGAATGAATCAGATGCTTGAATCACTGACCTGAACAGTCTGAAGTATCACTGGACTAGCAAAAATTTCTTTGGTTATCTTTCCTTTTGTTTTTCACTTGAAATGCTCTCCTTTTTTGTTTCTAGAAGACTGTACTGGGTGGCTGTTTTTTTGGCCAGTATTGGGTTTTCTAATAAAGTGTCACTAAAGCTAAGGTGTAAAAAGAAAACGAAGACGGAAGTGGAGGCTGCAGCAAAAGGCTGAGGAGCATCAGTGAAAATAAATGGTGGAAACTAAACTTTTCAGTGCATTTCCAACCCCTCTCAGCACTTCTGGGAAGCAAGGTTCACCTTACTCCCAGTCTGGAGTGAGTTCCTGCACTCTGCTTCCACTGGTGTAAAACCAATTACTCCTGGCTGTTTATATCTCTGCGCAGAGGGTGAAAGGCATATCAAGCCCCGAGTGGTTTAAATTCAGAACAGAGTATTTTATACAGCTGCACTGTGAGATTTTCATTCATCCATATAATAGCTATATGCTTTGTCCATATAAAGGTGGTTTATGATTTTTTGTCATTTGACACTATTGCCACTGGGCTATGCAATTCTTAAAATGCATTCTTTCCACAATTCCATGAAGAAACAATTATCTAAAAAGGAAAAAGAAAATAGTTATTTCTGTTTGAGCATAAAGAGTAAGACAAGAAACCTGACAGAACTGAATATTTTAACTTCCGAGAAGTCATAGATTTACCAGGGGCATTCTGGTCTTGAGGTTTAAAATGTAAATTATTGGGAAAGCATAAAAGCATTATTTTGACAGAATACTCTGCCTTTCCTATTTTCTCCCAGCTATGTATTTTTACCTATTTTTTTAACTGAAATCTTGATTATAAAACTCATTGTACCTAACAATAGTTTTAGCAAGTAGGTCATCAGCTCAATCCTTTAGCAAATTTACTGTTTACTACCTTATTGTGGAGAATTCTGTAGGTATTTTAGTATGTTTAACTGGAGATAAATTATCCTGGAAGACATTCACAGTTGTTTTGGGGTGTGCACTAGAGCCAAAGCAATATTGCTATGGAAAATCATTGAAACACTGATGCCTCAAACTAGTAAGTCTCCATAGCAACTTAAAAAAATAATGACAGCTGTACAAAGAAATTTGCTAATAGAAGCCCTTAACACATTTGTCTAGACTCAGTTATACTTCATACTCATTAAAACCAGTAGAACGATTGTGAGAAAATGCAGTGTAGAGGAATAAGAAGGGAATATCTGCTTTTTCTGGAATTTCACACTGACTTCAGTTAAGTTATCTGAGCTTGCCTATGGCCAATATGACAATTACAGATGTAAAAATGTTTCATAACAACAATTAATTACATACAACATTTCATTTGTTATGTGCTATATACACAGTAGAATTTTCTCATTTATAAGCATAAGTCTAGGTCTTCTGAAAACAGATAAGAAGATTCCCATGCTCATAATGTTAAAATTACTGGTTGTAACAGTCTATGTTGAAAAGGTTGAGTGAAAAATGCAGCCATAGGAGAGAGACTCTGTTTTAAAATGGCCTTGTTCCAGTCCAAATTACTGACCACCGATAAAAAAGGGAAGGATTCTGTAGGATCAAACTTATATTTATAAAACACAAAAGAGATAGGTAGCTTTGGCCTGCTAGAAATGTCCAAAACCATTAGAGAGTAAGGGAAATGGCTGTGCAGCCATTGAGCTACAGTATGTAGCAGGAACACATATTTTTGTGGGTTGACATCAGTTTGAAAGACGTGTGACATAGGCTGCTGATTTTAAGGCACTTTTTGAATTTTTAAAATTCTACTTAACAATTTCCTATATAAACAAAGTTGTATGCAATGGGGCAAAACCCTGTGTGGGCCCTTATGAAGTGAAGAGTTAATTACAGAACTGAAAAAAATAGATGAAACTGATTTTATCTTGATTACATTTTTATTGTGAGTTCTGCCAAGAATACATATTATTTGGAGTTTGAAAAGGACAATTTAATAAAGCTGAAAATAATTTTGAGACAATCAACTGGAGAAAATGTAAACAGAAAAATGAGAAAGATAATTGTCCATTGTTGAATAACATTTTACTAGATGCCCAAATTGCATATTTCAGAATGATGTTGTCACAGTGACTTAAGGAAGGAACAGTATGGGTCAAAGTAAAATGAAAAACATCTATAAATCACAGTGAAACATGAAAAAAAAAAAAAAAGCTGGAACAGTCATAACAACAACTGCCTTGGATTTTAGAAAGCAGATAGTGAAAGCAAAATGTTGAAGACAAAAATCTATGGTTAGCAGATTTAAGAATGAAAAGGTAGTCAAAGGAGTTCAGTTGTACTGGGAATCATGGTAATATTATTGTTACGTGGCTGTGTGATGACAGCAGAATTGACAAGAATTCACGAAAAGCAGAATCATCTCACTCACTTGGTGTCTGCATTTGGGGAAACCCAGATGGTAGAGTCTGGAGACCATGGAGAGATGGTAGAGATGACATGACGATGTAGTCCTTTTAATTTTTAGCCAGTTACACAGCAGCTTATTAAAGTTAGACGTTTTAAAATCTGCATGTCTAATTAACTTGCATCCGATAGTTTTAAAAAAACTAGCAAAAGAGCCCCATGGGCATTTAATGTTGATGATTACAGTCTTGAAATGGGGGAATTTTCAAGTTGGGAAAAGTCTAATGTTGTGTCAATGTTTAAAAGTGATAACAGGACTAGCTTGGGAAATTAAGGGCCTATCAAATAGAGATTGCTCAAACACAATTACTGTCCATCAACATTAGCTTCGCAAAAATAAATTTTGTCAGACTAATTTGATATCAACCTTTGATGAGATTACAAGTTCTTTTCAATCAAGATAATATTGTTGATGTAATAAACTTTTTGAAAGGACATGCATTCATACCAGAAGACATTTTGTTAAGAAAATAAAGCAATAGAAAAATCCACCTGATGTCTATGAATTTAATTAAAGATTAATAGGTCTTATAACTGTAAATAAGGAGCCATCAATGTGAGTGTTTGTCCCTTGTGAGGTTTTCCCCTTCCTACATTATCTTTATTAATGAGACAAGAAAACATGACAATTTGTTGACAAAGTTTTCTTATACCATGAAAACTGGTGGAGAACTAAATGATAAATAAGGGTAGTGAGTGACGGAGAGCAATCTGAATTTCTTTACAAAATGGAACAAGATGTTTTTTGGAAGCCCATGCAGTGAAGAACAGTATGAGCCATACTTCTAGGATGGAAGGGACTCCATGCTGGGAAATGGGGACTGAAAAGGATTTGATTTTAGGATGGTTAATCAGATACACATGGAGCTCTCACGGTGTGCCATGGCCAAAGTGCTAAAATGATCGTTGGACTATAATCAGGAGAATATGAATAAAAGCAGGGAGCTTGCATTATTAAGGTGAAGATTTGCTGTGAGAGAAAAGGGAAGGTGCTATACAGGTTGTAGCTCCTTGGCAAGGTCTGGCTTGGGGCTTTGTGCATCTGATGGAGGAGAAAGTGGGGCACTCCACAGCCTCCCCCACGTGCCTGTTCTGGGATCCAGCAGCCTCCACCACCGTGTTACATCACTATTTATGGTAACCTGGTCTAAAGGACTTTGATCTCATTTATTTATTTCTTTTCGTATTTATATGTATATATATACACATATATATAGTTTTCTCTAAAAAAAAAAAAAAAGGGGGTTTGACAGGAACTCTGGATGAGCTTAAAGGACTGAAAAATATGCTGAAAATGAGAGACTAAAGTTCAAATTTAATAAAGAACAGGAAAATGGTACAAAGGCATCTTTAATTTCTCTGTCAAAGATTAGATAAATCTATTGCCTGGAATATAGAGAAATTTGGGCTTGAAGTAACTTATCACAAAGCAGGGAACTGACCACTGGAAAAACTCACTGAAGACTTCAGTGGCCTTTCTCTGAACAGATAATTTGAAACCATGATCAGTTTCCAGCCTGGCTCATCTGCGCTATTGGTCTTGATTCAGAAACTAATTTAGGGAAGTCCTGTAGATGCGTGATGAAAGGTGTCGCATTAGATAATGAACAGATTCCTTATAATATTAGTATCTTTCAGCCAAAAATTAGATTACAAAAGCTGTAAGAGGCATGTTTGGAGATCCTCATCTCTCTATGTGTAGGAAGGGGAAAGAGTAATGCACAACAGCATTACAGCTCTAGAGATTTATTCTGGAAGTCGGGAGGATTTGTCCTGCTGTGGGAATAGAAACAGCAGCCCCAGCCTGCCTGCTGGCCACCCTTGTCCTCTTTGCATGGGGTGATGCAGGAGATGTGTTAGGACTGGCTTGGGGGCAAGGGGAGGATGTAACGGAGGGGCTGGAGTAAGGGCACAGAGACTCCTGCCACTACTATGATTTTAGAAAATACTCTCCTTTAAGCTTTCAGATGTCTTTATTTTCTCAAAGTGTTTTTCTTTTTGGCCAATTCTACTTAAGATTATGTATTAACTCAGGCTGTTTTGTTTCTCCTTTCTCACTGCACCTGCTGGCACCTGTTTTACCTTGTTATACCTGCTGGCATAATGTTGCTTGCTGTTGAGTCATAGCTCTTATAGCCGATTCAGACGTCTATTCCTCTGCCACCTTCATGCTTGGAGTGATTCAGATCCCAGCCTTCGCACTCAGCCTTCACCAAGATGTTAACAAAAAAGGAAGAAAGCCTTTTAAAGCACAGCAACCCAACCTGCTGCTCTTATGGTTGGTCATTTAGTGTGTGTTGTAGAATCATAGAATGGTTTGGGTTGGAAGATACCTTAAAGATCACGGAATCATACAACAGTTAGAGTTGGAAGCGACCTTAAAGATCATCAGGTTCCAACCACCCTGCCTTGGGCAGGGACATCTCCTACTAGAGCAGGTTGCTTAAAGTCTCATTCATCTGGGCCTTAAACATTTCTAGGGATGGGGATCATTGAGTTCCAACCCCTCTGCCATGGGCAGGTACACCTCCCACTAGACCAGGTTGCTCAGTGTCCTATCCAGCCTGGTCTTGTACACTTCCAGGGCAACGTGTTCCAGTGTTTTACCACCCTCACAGTAAAGAATGTATTCCTAATATCTAATCCAAATCTCCCCTTTTTCAGTTTGAAGCCATTGTCCCTCACTACACTCCCTGATCAGGAGTCCCTCCCACCTCTCCTGTAGGCCCCCTTTAGTGAAGCCATGTTTTCTGTCACCAGTCATCTCCTTATTTTCCATGTGCCTTAGCATAGTTTCTGGGAGGATCTGCTTCATGATCTTGCTGGGCACAGAGGTGAGACTGAATAGCCTGTAGTTCGCCAGGTCTTCCTTTTTTTAATTTTTTTAAGATCAGGGTTATGTTTCCCCTTTTCCAGACAGCAGGAACTTTATCAGACTGTCACGACATCTCTCACATGGTGGTGTCTTAGCACCTTTATCTGCCAGTTCCCTCAGGATCTGCAGTTGCCTCTTATCAGGTCCCATGGACTTGTGCACCTTCAGGTTCCTTAAATGGTCATGAACCTGGTCTTCCCCTGCAGTAGGTGGTTCTTCATTCTCCTAGTCCCTGCCTTTCCCTTCTGCAACTTGAGTAGTGTGGCTCGAGCACTTGCCACTGAAGACTGAGGCAAAAAAAGTCATTGAGTACCTCAGCCGTATCCATATCCTGGATGACCAGGTCTCCTGTTTCTGTCCAGAGAGGGCCTATATTTTCCCTAGTCTTCCTTTTATCACCAACATACCTATAGAAGCTTTTCTTGTTGCCCTTGACACCCCTGGCCAGATTTAATATCTAATTCTAGGCTTTGACTTTCCTAACATGATCTGCTGCTTGGACAATTTCTCTGTATTCCTTTCAGGCTACCTTGCCTTCCTTCCATCCTCTGTCGGCTTCCTTGTTTCTCCAGGATTTCCTTGTTTATCCATGCAGGCCTCCTGGTGTTTTTATGTGACTGCTTTGTTGGGGTGCTTCAGTCTTGAGCTTTGAGGAGGTTATCCTTGAATATTTACCAGTTTTCTTGGCCCCCTCTGCTGTCCAGGGCTTTATCCCATGGTCTTCTGCCAAGCAGATCCCTGAAGAGGCCAAAGTCTGCTCTCCTGAAGTCCAGGACAGTGAACTTGCTATGCACCCTCCTCTTTGCTCTTGAACTCAACCATCTCATGGTCACTTCAGTGAAGGCTGCCCTTGAGCTTAACATTCCCCACCAGCCTCTTCTTGTTGATGAGAGCAATGTCGAACATGGCACCTCTCCTCATTGGTGTTATAAACATGCTATCTACCTGTATTATCAGTGAAATGACAGAAACCGTGCCTTCTTGTATATCATTTGTTGACAAAAATTCCAAGATGATCTGTATAGTCTCTGAACTCCAGCTCTACTAAAACAAAACAAAAAAAAAGCTGAAAAAAGCTAAAATGACTGGGGAACAGCACAGAGTGGATTTCAGCGGGCTGGGGAGTGGTGCCATGTCCCTTGCGAAGAGGCAGTGCTCCTGGTTGCTCCTAGAAAGACCAAACATCCCCAAAATGCCTCAGAAAACATATCATGTCTTTGCTTAATTCTCTAAGGTTCCCCCCCCTCCCCCTTTTTTTTTTTGAGGTTAATCCCCACCATCCCTCTGAAATATCTGTAGAGTTCTCTTGGTTTACAGTCTGCCTCAGAGACATTTATATAAAGGTGCAGCCTCAGCATTACTTTGCTTATACATATGCTTGAGTATGGGCATGTACTATCTACATCTGGAATGAGGGGCTGTATTAAAAATAAAATAATTATAAAAATAAAATGAAATGGCCTCACATGGAAAGCATTTGGAAAGGAAAATACCAGAGTAAAAATGGAAAAATAAGTACGTGTCGGGCCAGCTGCAGGTTAGGAGCAGCTCTCTGAGAAGCCAGTGGGATTTGCTGGTGCCCTGCATGGGAAGGCAGAGACAGAACAAGTACAGCTGGCCTGTGCTACTCTGGTGACCAAAGCTTTAGTCATGCCTGCAGCAGGGCTTTTAGCTTTAGCCTTGCTGGCCTCAGGAGTATTTCTCAGACATAAAGACACTAACTTTAGCAAGATTTTGCCCATAGATAGAAATATCCAAAAGGGCAATCCTTGGGGCAGGAAGCTTTTGAAGATGGAGGTGCCAGCAGATATCTGGGACACGGGGGAGCATCCCTGCCTTCCCTCATAAGAATGGGAAGTTCCCCTAACAGTCCAATTCATATATGAAACCCTTCTCACTTTATTCCTGCACAAAGGTAAAGAGACCCTGCACTGTAAACAAAGCCATTGTACACAGAGTTATTTTTCAGCCACTAAGTTGAGAAAGGATTTTAATACCTCCCTTCAAGCGATCACTCACATAAAAAGTTAGGCATGATTTTAGGAATCTCAGAAAATCAGCCACCTGATAAGCTCTCTGCTTCAGGTTAAAATAAATGACATTAAAAAGCATGCTTTGCAACAACCAACATAAAGAAGAGATACTGTAGCAACAAAGCTTTGTCTTAAAAATTATTAAATTGTTTAGTCTTTCAATAATTGAAGAGGCTTCATTACCATGCAAACAAAAACCAGGTTAGCTATTCACCTTTTGGAAGATGGCATTTGCATTGCTATAATAGAAGAGAAGAACCTTAGAAAACTAATGAAGGAGCATAAAAATGCAAATTACTGCAGCTAATTGGCTGTGCCTTCTTACACCTTCTGAATTATTAATTTATGACCAAGTAAATCTGCCCCTTTTAAATAATATAATAAAGAACAACACAGTGTTCTATGCTGATGAGTAGATAGTGTTTGCTCCCTTAATTTTATGGTGAGTTGCTCTTGTTGTTTGCACTAGCAAGATGGTTGCTGTGTTCTGTGAAACTCTGCAAGTCCAGCACTCTTCTCATGCAGACTGACAACATTATTTTTCCTATTTCTAATTTCTGACTGGAAAAAAAAAGACAAAAGATGATGCCATGATTACAATAATGCTAATTACATCTTGTGCCATTGGCACTAATGTATATTTGGAAAGTAGGCACCGAATCCTACAGACACCTATTTACCTGCCAATATGTGAGTAATTCCATCCCTGTCAGTGTGGTAAATCACATTCATTAGTACTTGCTGCCCAGGGGGGTTGAAGAAATCAAAATATAATAAAATATTTGATAACAGGGTTGATATATGTGCCTTTTTTCCCTGAATATTATTTCTTCTCTCATGTAGAAAATTTGGGAAAATTCAGAGGAGCTGCTTATAATATCTGGGATTTCCAGTCCTGTGATACCCTTTGGTGCACAAGAGCACAATTTTGCAAGTGCTTGACATTCTACCTGGCAGGCCTGTATATTCACTGTGTACACATATTCATGGGGAGGCCCTCATGTTCACTGTGTACACTCACCGAGACTGTGCAGAGCATGAGCAGTGTGTCCAATGCTTTTTTAAAGGGCCAGACTTTCTGAACCTGCATTATATTGCCCAAATGCTCCTCAGTTTCCTGAAAAATCTTGGATTCACGCATTTAAGTAATTCTGTGGAACAAGAGCTTAGAAGTGAATCTCAGCATAGATAATTTGCTCCTTCCCTGGTGGCTTCACATACATCCCTATAGCATGCCTAAATTAACACATTTTCATTTTAAAAAGATATGGTTGAAATCTGGGCGGTTTTTCATAAGTGATGGCTGTGTGACCATTGGATGAATTCGGCCTCTGGGATGGATCATTGCTTTAGAGGACACAAAGGAAGCAATCACAGGCAGTAGGTGGGAACGCCTCTCCATTGAAGATGAAATTTCTCATTCTCCATTTTAGCCTCCAAATGTTTTTTTTTTTTAAACATAGACAAAACAAAAGGTCTATTGCATTGATTATATGTTGCTTGGTGCATGGTACTTAAAACCACAAAGAAATCCATGTCCCAATGGACTCAGTTGATTGTCCCAGACGCTGCTGTGGCTGGGGTGCCTGAAGCAGCCACGGCAGGGAGGCAGCATGTGGTAAAAACTTTGCTCAAGTTTAAGTGATCTGGTCGGATAAAGTCTTCAGTTATGAAGACAACACAAGGGAATAGTAGTGAGTTCAGGGAGTTTCTAGTATAGAGGTAGTTAAATGAAAGCTGAAGAATATGAAGTCTGATTTATTTTGTTTATCTTTTAGGAGTTTCTTTTTTAATTTGACTGCACCCAAGCTTTGCCAAACTCTCCTTTTACATTATCCAAATATCTCACTAATATTAATACATTTCCTGCATGCTCTGGGGTCCTCAGCATAAGAAGGACATGGACCTGATGGAATGGATCCAGAAGAGGCCACAAAGATCATCAGAGGGCTAGATAACCTCCCCAGGGTGTTGTAGCACCTTTGTTACGAGGACAGGCTGAGAGAGTTGGGGTTGTTCAACCCAGAGAAGAGAAAAGAAAATTTTCACTCTGAAGATGGTTAGACACTGGAACAGGCTGATCAGAGAAGTTATGGATGCCCCTTCCCTGGAGGTGTTCAAGGCCAGGTTGGATCGGACTCTGAGCAACCTGGGCCAGTGAGAGGTGTCCCTGCCCATGGCAGGGGTGTTGGAACTCAATGATCTTTAAGATCCCTTCCAACCTGAATCATTCTATGATTCTGTGATTTCAGTTTGTAGAGGTGAAATTGAGAGATGTGCGGTACGTAAAAGACCTGCCCAAAGCTGTCTATGAAAACCTGGGCTGGAATTCGGACTGTCATCCCAGTTGCTGCACAAGCCAGTAAGCCATCTTTTTTACAGTTTGGATTTTCAGAGTATTTTCTGAACAAAAGTAAAGACTGTAAGCCTCCCTCCAGGATGGCAAAGAGGCATTGGCTTCTTGTGCACCAGAACTTTGGTGGCCATAGAATGTCAGCCGTTGTTGAGCAAATTTCCCTATATTTAGATAAANGCTGTTAAACTAAAGCCAACAGCAGTGGAGAAGATGCCCTAATGTATTACATAAAGAAGAGCAAGGAGGGAAACACTCCAGGCATAAGTATTTTTGGTAAGAGCCTATAGGTGGTAATTAAAGGCATTTATGCACAAAAGGGTTAGGTCCAGATAGATGTATGGGGAATGTGGCATTTACATAAGCCTTGCAGACAGTGTCTGCTCCAGCCATGTCTGAACACCTGGAATCCCTAGGAAGGAGAAGAGTAGCAGGTGTGTTTATGCTCTAAGAGTTGCTGAAGAAATAGAAAAAAGACCAGGAAGAGATAATATGTATCCATAGATCCACAGAGAGAATGAAGAGGAGTACAGGGACTCCTCATTTTCCTTTGTCAACAAGCCAAAACCTAAACGGCTTAGCCTGCAGCAAATTAGATTAAATATCAAGGAAAAGTATGAATTAGTCATGAAGGGAATATTTTAGAATCAACATCATTGAGAATACTTAAGGCTAGACTTCTTAGAGCACAGCTGGGGATGGTTTAAGGTCAATTTAAGTCTCCCATCACAAAAAGGGCCGTGGAGCTCACTGGGAACTGGCTCCTCTCACGTTCCAGTCACAAGCAGCCTTTGAACCTCAACAAGGGTTTTCTTCTGCATTCTGGAAAGTGACAATCTAGTAAAGTAGCCTGTTCCTTCATGTTTTAGCCTATTAGCTGTACACTTCTTAAACATGTTTTCTCATTAGCACCTGAGGCAAAGCAGTCCTCTGGAAATCTGTCATTCTCCCTGCCTCGCTGGGGAGGAGACAGAGATGTTAGTTCACAAAGGCATGGCATTTTCTGCAACATGTGTGAGTAGTCACAAGCTGAGGTACTTTAAAAGTGGACTTCTGGAGGTGAAGCCAAAGTAATACTTATTACTTCACGAGGAAAGAAATCCAGCATGGTGACTGAGTAGTGTTATATTAACCATTCCTTTGGGAAAAACCACAGTACTTCTTCCTGAGTTCACAACTTCACACCTAAGGTGACTGTGACAAAATTGTCATACCACCTGGTCAGGTCCTCACTAGCAGCATAACCCCTCCTTTATTGAACTGAGCATAGAGGGTGCATTGCTTTCATCGTGCCAAGGATCTTCTGGTGGGAAATACGTGGTGGGTACTGGACTTCTCAGGCTGAGAGTGAGGGTGCCACCATCACATCAGGACGCGTCGAGCAGTTCTACAATGTACTGATCCCGGAGTGCCCTCTAGTGCTGGTACCACGGTGCGACTCCCACCCTGCCCAGGGCATCATGTCCCCAACATGGCAGCCTCTTGGGCATGGCATGAGCCAGGCTTGCCCCGGTGGAATGGGAAAGAAAGCAAAATACCACCAGGAGCTGCACAGCTGCCGTGCAATGTGGCTCATCTGGTACCCAGCCCTGTGCAAAATGAGCCTGGATGGGCCATAAGTACCGCTACTTTTTCTTTTGCTGTAGAATAGTCTTATTTTACCTTAATTTTCCACAAAGCAGTTGAATACACAAGATACAGAGTGATGGACAACCCACACTTGCAATATTCATGAAGAATAAACCCAAACCCTTTTAATTTATGGGTATAATTTTATAGAAACCAATTAGAATCTGTAGAGTGTATTCACTAAATTTGGACAGGGCAGCTTGCTCTTCATAGTTGTGTCACTGTTGCTCAGCAACTTGTATACCTGGGACTGTTTGACCTAAAAGAAAAGGATTTGGCCGCGTGCAATGCAAAAAGGAGCAAGGAAAAGAGTTTTATTTCTTCTCTACACTTACTTCCTTTCTGT
This sequence comes from Nycticryphes semicollaris, assembly GCA_013400055.1. NCBI lineage: Eukaryota > Metazoa > Chordata > Aves > Charadriiformes > Rostratulidae > Nycticryphes > Nycticryphes semicollaris. The sequence continues at coordinate 569,466 of VXBJ01000045.1, forward strand.
CATCATTTAAGTTCACAGCAGGTGGGAATTTTACTTCTAAAATGACAAATGTGTGGCAACCTTGTAATACTGGCCACTGCCAGGGAGTCTGATGCCAAATCTCATCCTTGCAATTTCTAAGTCTCATAAATTCTTAATAGAATTAGGATGAGATTCTCTACTTTGTGTTAAATTCAAGTCTACTACTCTCTGATGGAAAAAAATAATAATTGGATAAACCACCAAAACTGTCAGGAACAGCAAGGTTAAGAAATTCATGTGATGTGCCTGATGTGGAACCTGATGCAGTAGTTATCATTTGCTGCTGCAGGTATTAACCAAGGAACGAAAGAATGCTCTACTTAGTAGGGCAGATCATCAGTCATGGTTTATTGCATGACAAAGAAATCACTTAGGAGTAGATGAAGACATGATATTCACCCCCACTCAGAAGTCAGTCATGTCCGTATAATCAGTACCAAAAGGTACCTGAAAGGTTTTAATGGATTTGTTAGGAAGCACCTTCTGGCATTTGAACTAATATTAAAAAAAAATACATTGATTTTGTTACAGTGAATGTTTTCAAACATGATATCTCACCATATATTTCATCTTCATAGCAGCAGAAGTTAATTGTCTCAAGAAGGTAAGAGCTTCTTGGGGAAGGAGGCCATCAAAACTGCCAATAATAATGATGAACTTTAACACATTATTGTTGAATTAAAGTACATATCCTTTTTTTCCCGGTTTTGAAATAACTAAAACTCATATTAGATTACTATCTAATCTGTTATTTGGAATAACAGAGGGAAACTACAGCTTTAGTACTGAAGCAAGACAACACTTACCTTTGTGTTAACTCATATCAGAGCCCTAATTAACCAAGTGATTTATTAGGGCAAGGGACTTTAGATTTATAACTTGGATTATGTCATATGAAACACTGAAGCAGTTTCTTAAGATATTTTAAAGAATATATTCTTTGACTTGCTTTAGTGTTTCTTGAAGTATCAAAAGTTTTAAGTGTCAAAAACTCCACTGGCTTGTGAAATTTGTGGAAAAATGACATCTAGAGTGAAGTGACTCAGAACTCAGTTCAGAGATTCCTATTGAACTAAATGTTTAATCTAATAAAATGTTCTTTTGCTTTTATTTTGGTTATTTTAATAATAAAACCCAAAATACAGGTCTGTTTTTTTTTGTTGTTGTTGTNGGTTCTTTGGCACAGCTACTGACATAAAGCCAAAGAAGATAGCTAGAAAGGACTCTAGACCAACTAATTTGATGTGGCAGGATAATGCCCTTTACAGTCGCTTTTCAAATGCTTTCTTGCAAGAGTGTGGTTTATGGGAGAGTCTGGGAAAACAGCAAAGCAGCAAAAGAAGGATGCAGATACTTCTTGCAAATTAAACCTTCACTGAATTTCTGTATCTTGCAAACTTGTCACTGCTGGGTGTCAATCACAGCCCATGGTTCATAACTGCACTATACCTATCTGATGAATACCAGAAGCTTTGTTCAGGCATTTCTCCTTTATTGAGTGATAGCTTCATTAACAAAGTTAAGTGTTTTTCAGGAAAGTATGTCAATCTGTACACAGACATAGGAAAGAGAGGCTGAGGTCTGTAACTAATTTCTGGAGGCTTTGTGTCTGTTAGATTGGTGGCAGCACTGTAAAAAAATGTTGGTAATTGATATTATTTCCAGAGAAACAGATTTAAATTGCTATGTTATCTTTAGCAATTAGTTAGTGTCCTCAGATTTCTGCTCCTAAAGTTTATGCGTATGAGTAGACCCTAAAGCATGACCAGACCTGCTTTCTATAATATTTCTAAAATGTTGTTGCAGGCCTAGTTCCTTGGATGTTATTTGCTTGTTTTGGACAGTTGGAGTGCCATGTAAAGTTTGCTTTCTTCCTTTGAAATTATATGGTTCAGGACTTTAAAAATAACAGGTATGCAAAGTGTTACCTTCAGGTATCATGATATAAAAATGCTGAGCAGTTCCATTTAGTGCTAGAGAGCTCACTGCTTTAGAAAAATCAGATTACTTATTTTTCAACCTAAATTTAGACACCTCCATTAAGAAACCTTGATGAATATTCCAAAAGCATAAGTTAATAGAAATTAATTTTCACCCTAACAGTTTTCTTTAGAAAGAAATATTTTGTGTAATGAAAAATCTGGTGAAAAAATCCTACAGATAAAGTTACCTTAAAGTGTGGAAATTATTAGAAATCAGTGTTTCTTAATAGAGAGAGAACAAATGCAGGACAGTAAGAGAAAACACCCCAGATTCAGTGGCAAGGCTCAAGTGATTTTTTTCTAAGCAGATAGGAATTCTTCAAAAAAAGGTAATTCTGACCAACTGAATGAAATAAAGAGGATCAAAAAAAAAAAAAAAATTAGAATTCAGAGATGTGGGAATGTGGGAAACGTGAAACGCAGATAACCAGAGATACAAAAGAACAAATAAAACTAAGTCTTCAATTAAAGTGAAATCAGAAGATCTACATGAAGATCTGTAGGTTTCCTTAACTATAATTTAGGGGTGTGAGTATTGCAGGATGATGAAAGATTTGTCTCAATCTTCGTCACATAGATTATTGGGGAATAATTTTTTCTGAAACCTAAGGAACAAAAATAAAGGATGTTACAAGGTCAGGGTGCTGATACCTGGAGATACTGAAATGATATTCAAATATTTGTAAACCAGATTGTGTTTCATTTGAAAAATCATATCCTCTCTGTAAAAAGCCCCTGAACAAGTTACAAAAATCTAGTGAAGAATGGGATGACATGTAAATTGAATTTGCTTTTCAGAAAAAGCTCCATCCCTTATGAGAGGGCTTTCTGAGGGGAATAGATGTTCATGGAATGAGAGCTGAAGTACTGTGCTATCCTGACTGAAATAAAGAAAGCCTCATTAAAGTAGGATAAAATGGTTAATTTTTAGTATGGGCAAAGGTCTGTCGGGCTCCACTCTGAATACACATGTGTTTACATGCATGTGTGTCTTGAAAAGCCAGTGAGTATTAGGACGAAAAATAGGAAGTAAGCAAAGTGATCCAGATTAGCTTGGAGGAGAGATGACTGGGGAACTCAGAAGGGCAAAAGCAAACTAAAGAGTGGTACAGTGGAAGCTGAAAAACATTCCTGAGTAATGCAAGGCAAGGCACATGGAAAGAATAATTGGAAAAAAATAACCTCAGCTACTCAGCAAAGAGGAAAAACAAGATGTTATTGCCATTTTAAGTGGAGATCAAACTAAAAAGATGTTAGAAATCTTAAGGGAAAAAGAATTAGGGTAAACCAATTCAAAAAAATTAAGAACAACTCTCAATCTCAATTATGGGTGAAATTTTAGTGCTGGAGAAGTAAGTGGAAGAAAATATCCTGCTGACAACTGTGGTGTCAGGAATGTACTTGTTTTCATTTATAGTCATGCTTTAATCACAAGAATATTAAAGATGAAGGCCAAGTTCAGCATGCAGCTGCATTAACGCTGTGGTTGTTATGAATTTCACCCGGTGGGCCACTGGTACAGTCCAGCATTATTATTCTTCTGGGAAAGTAAGCATTTGCTGAAACTCAGTTTAAAAGGAAGAATCTTATGCAAACACATCACAGAAGTGCACACTGAAGATGTGTGATAAATATATTGAAATGTGTGGAAAATTTTATTAATCTGTCAGTCAGTGTTCATGACAGGATGACATCTCCATTTTGTTATTTACCTATTTTTGAACTTAAATGCATGGTTTTAGCTGCATTTACCATATATCTATTGTTTTATAAACTGGCATGTTTATAAATAATTGTACAGCTTGGTATTTGTGAATATGAGTTTTACAGAAACAGAGTGCCTTGGTAGCTGTCACTGATACTGCCTCAGTGTTAAAGCAAATAATGTAAAGTGCTAAAATTTATTTTTAACATAATAACCACGAGACTGTAGGTGTGGAGCTGAACGCAAAGCCAGTGAGTCATTTCAGTTCCCCAGTCATTTGTGTCATCTCTCTGTTCAATACTGATCCCTAGGTAGGCTGTTGCTTTANGCGTGGGGGTAGGGGAGTGAAGCTCAGCAAAAGAGGAGCTTGTTTATCTCAACATGCATTTCAGGCTGTGAGTTCACCACTGTAATGGCATCCACTGGTTTATGTTTCTGTAAAGTTTGTAAAAGCTCCCAGTGTGCATTTTTTGACCTGATTTCAATTAGCGGGAAGCTCATTGCGTGGGAAACCCAGCTCCCAGTGAAGTTGGACAATGCCACTTGCAGAAGTCCTGATTTGCAAGAGGTATTTTGCCTATAAAATTTTCAATTTCCACTTAATATAATATCTAGCACAGTACAAAGGTTTTTATTCTTTTCCGGACTTAGAGGATAGTCTGTGGGGTATAATGTACTCTTAGCTACCAAAACAAACCACTTCACTGGTTCTGAGGAGAGGCTTGTAATAGCACCATTTGTTCAAATACTGGAATAAAAGTAAAGCAGTTAATCTAAGGAGTACTGACAGACAAAAAGCAGTAGCAATAAAAGCTAATTGTCTGTTAGCTCCAGGTATATTTTTACTGAGTGTTTCAATCCTAACCTAAAAGCATATATTAAGAAAAGGCTCTGCTATCTTCACAGATCAAGCAGCAACCAGAGCAGACTGCAGTCTCATTTCTCTCTATACTTTCTTTCCTAGCCCATCCCTCCTTCAGCTGTCTGCCTCCATTTAGAGCAGCTTTTAACACCTCTGTGCAGGTGCCACTGAAGCTCTTCTCAGTAGCTGTCAACCCATGGCACCAGGGTGACTTCCTTACATCACCACTTATATCCAGTGAAGCATAGATTTAAGGAGGTCACTGTAGTTCCTGTGTAGCAGGAGGGGGCAGCTCATCTTCACATGAGTTTAACTCTTTCAGTCGTAGAAAACATATTCTTCAGAATGTCAGTAGCATAATGAAGGCTTTTGTTAATTATTTGACACTGTTTGTGTATGGGACATGTTAGACGTCATTGATGGACAGAGGTTCAGCAGATTTTCTGAGGATGCCCCAGTGCCTCATTTTATTCATTGCAACCTTTCAGCCCGGGCACCAAGAAATTGGTTGCCCTTTATGATAAGATACCCCAAATCACCTCCCATTGTCTGGGACTTGAGTCCTTGAGCTGTGTATTTATGTCATTTGAGTCCCTTCAGGTTTTCCAATCATTTGTTTATTCGCCCAAAAAGAACAAAAGCTAGAGGCTTCAATGATATTATGCTCCATGCCCTACCTTGAAATAGCAGGACTTTGTTTTTTTCTGGCATATTTATATTGATTATCAGAAATAAATACATTAATCAGTATTGCCCTTTAGTAATTCATCATGACCAGCAAGACTGTTTGCAGATAAAAAAAATGTTTTTTGCTATTTCAAGTAAGGCTTATGAATCAGCTCACCCAGAGCAGACCAAAGGTGGGAAATCTTTTTTTTTTTCCTTTGAAAGACTCTTTGTCATAGCCCACATTGATCAGCACAGTTGTGACTGTACTGTATTTAGTTATTTTTATCTAACACCTGGCAGCAACTTGTGCATCACTACTGAAACCATCAATTGAGCTATTAAGAAGGAAGACACATTTAATAACCCCTGCAGTTCTCATCACAGCAGGGCTGAGTCTAACAGTGACGTTCTTAACATCAGCTCTGAGTTTCAGTGCTTTTTATTACGTTGGCCTTGTTTCATTAGAATTCATCATTCTTCAGTCTACTTACAAAACACAGAATTTGTATTTTGCAAATTTTGTTGGCTTTCGTGGGTGGACTGGCGTGGTCAGAAGACCAAATGACAATGTTCACGGAACAGAGGGAAAAATCAATTTAACTTTAAAATATAAGCACTTACTGAGGCTAGAGAGGAAATAATGGAGGCAGGCTCTTCTGCCTAGCATGACAGTGGGATCTGAAAGCAGAATAAGATACAGAGGCAAAACAGAATAAGCAGCTGGAGTGAAATGCCATGTTTGTTAGGCAGGAAATCAATAATCTTTGATGAGCAAATCTTACACAAACCTTTATTTTGGGCCTGCTATGTTTGGAAATAACAACAAAAGAAACAAAAGCTTGTTACTTGGAAAATTCCAACCTCAGGTTGCACATGTTTACCAAGCTGAAGGAGTGCCTGGAATTGTTCATTTGCAGAGGAAAAACAAGTGAGAAGGGTTTTGCTGGTGAGAGCTGAATGCATACTCCTCTGGGAACAGAAAACACATGGATTTGATCACACCTCTTTCTCCTGCTTCCAGATATCTGGGCTTGCCTGAAGAATGTCACTCTCCCTGGGATAGCTAAGAAAACCAACGTGGTCATTAACTTCTCCGAAGACAGCAAGGGGGAAGCAGTGACTCAAGTTCATGATGTGACCTTCTGGATTGAGCAAGAGTCCCTGGTCCGTCTCAGCAGAAGGGCATTTCAGGAGATGCAGTTTGGTGGGACTGGTGGAAAGCAGTCCTCAGGGAGCAGCTGGATTGGAGGATGGTGTATTCCAAGCTGCTTGGTCAGATTGCAACACTGCCAATCCCAGATGTTCACAAATCTCTAGGAAAGTCTGAGAAAGGCCTGAGATTGGTTAAAAACTTAAAATTGAGATTTTAAAAAGAAAATAAATTTAGGGTGTGGATCATTGCCTTCAGGTTTCTTAGCCTTTAGGGTGCACTTGAGTCATGTTTTTAAGTTTCTCTTTGCTACCACGAGGTCTAGGAAACTTACTTAAAACCATAAGCCAAGATTCTCACCTAATCATTTGACTGCGGGAGCTGAAAAATATAAAATTATGAGAGGTGCAGCACTGACTGGTGGGGCCAGGCATATGGCACATGCTTGAAAAAGGCCTCTCAGAGAGGGAGGGGAGGCAGCCTGGGAAGAGGGTACAGAGAAGAGGCTTGGGAAATCAGTGAGGAAGAGTGTTGAGACACAGGCAGGGGNCCACTGAAGCTCTTCTCAGTAGCTGTCAACCCATGGCACCAGGGTGACTTCCTTACATCACCACTTATATCCAGTGAAGCATAGATTTAAGGAGGTCACTGTAGTTCCTGTGTAGCAGGAGGGGGCAGCTCATCTTCACATGAGTTTAACTCTTTCAGTCGTAGAAAACATATTCTTCAGAATGTCAGTAGCATAATGAAGGCTTTTGTTAATTATTTGACACTGTTTGTGTATGGGACATGTTAGACGTCATTGATGGACAGAGGTTCAGCAGATTTTCTGAGGATGCCCCAGTGCCTCATTTTATTCATTGCAACCTTTCAGCCTGGGCACCAAGAAATTGGTTGCCCTTTATGATAAGATACCCCAAATCACCTCCCATTGTCTGGGACTTGAGTCCTTGAGCTGTGTATTTATGTCATTTGAGTCCCTTCAGGTTTTCCAATCATTTGTTTATTCGCCCAAAAAGAACAAAAGCTAGAGGCTTCAATGATATTATGCTCCATGCCCTACCTTGAAATAGCAGGACTTTGTTTTTTTCTGGCATATTTATATTGATTATCAGAAATAAATACATTAATCAGTATTGCCCTTTAGTAATTCATCATGACCAGCAAGACTGTTTGCAGATAAAAAAAATGTTTTTTGCTATTTCAAGTAAGGCTTATGAATCAGCTCACCCAGAGCAGACCAAAGGTGGGAAATCTTTTTTTTTTTCCTTTGAAAGACTCTTTGTCATAGCCCACATTGATCAGCACAGTTGTGACTGTACTGTATTTAGTTATTTTTATCTAACACCTGGCAGCAACTTGTGCATCACTACTGAAACCATCAATTGAGCTATTAAGAAGGAAGACACATTTAATAACCCCTGCAGTTCTCATCACAGCAGGGCTGAGTCTAACAGTGACGTTCTTAACATCAGCTCTGAGTTTCAGTGCTTTTTATTACGTTGGCCTTGTTTCATTAGAATTCATCATTCTTCAGTCTACTTACAAAACACAGAATTTGTATTTTGCAAATTTTGTTGGCTTTCGTGGGTGGACTGGCGTGGTCAGAAGACCAAATGACAATGTTCACGGAACAGAGGGAAAAATCAATTTAACTTTAAAATATAAGCACTTACTGAGGCTAGAGAGGAAATAATGGAGGCAGGCTCTTCTGCCTAGCATGACAGTGGGATCTGAAAGCAGAATAAGATACAGAGGCAAAACAGAATAAGCAGCTGGAGTGAAATGCCATGTTTGTTAGGCAGGAAATCAATAATCTTTGATGAGCAAATCTTACACAAACCTTTATTTTGGGCCTGCTATGTTTGGAAATAACAACAAAAGAAACAAAAGCTTGTTACTTGGAAAATTCCAACCTCAGGTTGCACATGTTTACCAAGCTGAAGGAGTGCCTGGAATTGTTCTTTTGCAGAGGAAAAACAAGTGAGAAGGGTTTTGCTGGTGAGAGCTGAATGCATACTCCTCTGGGAACAGAAAACACATGGATTTGATCACACCTCTTTCTCCTGCTTCCAGATATCTGGGCTTGCCTGAAGAATGTCACTCTCCCTGGGATAGCTAAGAAAACCAACGTGGTCATTAACTTCTCCGAAGACAGCAAGGGGGAAGCAGTGACTCAAGTTCATGATGTGACCTTCTGGATTGAGCAAGAGTCCCTGGTCCGTCTCAGCAGAAGGGCATTTCAGGAGATGCAGTTTGGTGGGACTGGTGGAAAGCAGTCCTCAGGGAGCAGCTGGATTGGAGGATGGTGTATTCCAAGCTGCTTGGTCAGATTGCAACACTGCCAATCCCAGATGTTCACAAATCTCTAGGAAAGTCTGAGAAAGGCCTGAGATTGGTTAAAAACTTAAAATTGAGATTTTAAAAAGAAAAATACTTTAGGGTGTGGATCATTGCCTTCAGGTTTCTTAGCCTTTAGGGTGCACTTGAGTCATGTTTTTAAGTTTCTCTTTGCTACCACGAGGTCTAGGAAACTTACTTAAAACCATAAGCCAAGATTCTCACCTAATCATTTGACTGCGGGAGCTGAAAAATATAAAATTATGAGAGGTGCAGCACTGACTGGTGGGGCCAGGCATATGGCAAATGCTTGAAAAAGGCCTCTCAGAGAGGGAGGGGAGGCAGCCTGGGAAGAGGGTACAGAGAAGAGGCTTGGGAAATCAGTGAGGAAGAGTGTTGAGACACAGGCAGGGGAAGAAGATGGATCCTTGAGGAAAGCAAAGCTATCAAGGTGAAAGTCTAGAGTGATATTGGAGAGGTGGGGATATTAAAGCTTCTCACTGTGGCCTTTGCGTGTTTGTGTGTGCCAGGTCTAACTTCCAAAGGAGATGGGAAAATATTTCTTACGATAAACTCTGTGAGGTAACCCTTGCAAGTCCTTGGTGCAACAAGATGAACTGGTTACCAGATGAATTTGCTTTTCTGCAGACTGAGATAAGATTGATTTACAGAGAGAATATTGCAGCATAAGAATTGTTAGTCAGAGAAGTGGGTGCTTGGTCTGAGCAGAGTGAGCTGAGGAGGAGTGGCAAATCCAGATTAAAACTAACTGATGGGAAGGTGACCTGTGGCAGCCCTAACTTAGCTATATATATTATAGAGTCAAATATAGTAAGAGTCGAAGTCTTTAGAGCCTAGAGAAAGCCAAGGAGCAAGTGGACTAAAAAGTTGAAACAGTCTTAAGGTCATGAATGTTTACATTTTGCAATTTCCATCTTCTAAAATATCAAGTCAAGCCAGGAGTGGATGAGGGTGTTGAGAGACATGAAAGGCTTTGGTTTGAATTAGCCTCACTTTAATGGTGAGATACTTCTGAATTCAGTGCAGAAGTAATGATGAGACTGCCTCACATTTCAAGCACAGGGTGAAGATTTAGGAAATTGCAGTCCTGTTGCCAACTCAGCCACTGACAGGGGAATGAGTATATAATTTTATAGGTGAATGTAGGGAGCTATGCTTGCAGACTGTAATGACTCCTCAATGTCCTTCACTGCACAGCAAAAAAACGGCACAAAGCACTCCGTGATGTGTTTTCCTCACAGTTTAGCAATCCCTTGGAAAATCCTTGGCTGAATGCAGAAGTGGCATTTGCATTTCTGCATGCTCTGCAGATCATTTGCACTACCCAGCATTAGGCATATAACCTGATGGGCTGGCAAGAGGCAGGTGAAATAAATTCTTGAAGGTGGTGAACACAAGCATGGGCTTCTGTCCCTTCTTGCAGTGCAGGTGGCTCATGGGGGCTATCTGGCCACATCAGATAGCTGGGTCTGGCTGTGAAAATACCCCTTTTTCTCCATCTAGAAGCATCCTTGGATGACTTGCGATATTCAAGGATGGAGTTTCTGTTCTGTATTAACACATTGTTAAAAAGAATTACACTTAAAAAAATACATAAATAAGTAAAAAAGCAACAAAGCCTTTTTTTTTCTCCACACAAATGCACACTTGATGATGTTTTTATGATGCTTACCATGGTATTGAACAAACTTCCTGCTGCACTGAGAGCTAGTTGGGGTTCTGGGTTGACTAGCTTATACTTACCCATGTCTTCAAAGACTCTGCAGTGGTGCTGCATACTTAAAAACTTGTGCAGATTAGGCACTTTTGAAAATCCCATTAGAAGTATCAGTTCAATACATTTTGTTAAGCAACTTGAACTAAACTAGAACCATGAAATCAAAGCTTATCCAGTATTAATATTCCAAGAAAGTAAATGTGGAGCATTACAGACGTGAAATCAAAATCAAGTCAACAAATTGACTGCAGCACTGGATCAAAAAATGAAACCAAATTGACAACTTAATGAAAAACCACAATGTTTATAAACTCCAACAATCTATGAAGGCACATGTCTGTTTAGCTGGAAATTTCAAAAAGAACATTTTCTCAGAGCTGGACACAAATGTAGCACTGAGTTGGGTTATGCAAGATGAAGCCACCATTTCAGAGCCAATTATCTAGCTTCCTGCTCTGGATCCTGTTCCTCGCAATGAGTAATTCCTACCCCGTAGCGTCATACATAGCACAGGCTCAGAAGAGAAGTAGAAGTTTGACAGAAGTTATTTACCAGAAATTGAAGATGACAATTCCAGGTCTTTGAGGATTAAACAGAAGCCCCAGAAAATACATTAAAGAGCAATTTTATGTAATTTTATATATAAATTCTAAGCCTTGGGAACTTTCTTTCCTACCTCTTTTTAGGAGAAACGTGCGCACATCTGGAAATATAAAGCTGCACTTCAACAGTAGTAAACTGAAGAGTATAAAAAGTCCTGGGCATCTTCTACCTGACAAAATCTGAAAAGAAAAAGTAGATGACAAAGACAAGCGTGGTGCAGCTACCTTTTGAACCCTCACACTCCTTCACACTTACAGAAGAGAGATAAGGTCTACAGCCGAGAAGTGAAATGGTAGCAGTTGCAGTTCTCATTGAGATACAGGCTCTCCTGGTTTAGGGAAAGACTTGTGAAATTCTGATGCTGCTGGCTGGTGCCATAATTCCTATTAGCTAGAGATTTTAGAAAATCTGAAAACTGATCCTTTTCCACCAAGACAGGCTACTGCCCTGGAGTCAAAGCCTGTTTGAATTTTCAATGCCCCTCAGTCAGATTTGCAGCACTCTTCTCCAAGGATGAGCTGCAAGTCTGTGCTGGCCTTCCAGTTCGATCCAATAGGGCTCAAATTCACTCTGACACAGCAAGTATAATTTAAAAAAAACCTATTTAAATCACAAGCATTTTGTGTTTTAAATGCCACAAAAATGGATACTTTAATGGGCTTAAATGCATCACACAGATACAGAAGACTAAAGGATGGGAACACATCTGACTGCTGTTGAAGGAACTGCTGTTATCTAGGGTGAGGCAGTTTTATGGAACGTTCATCATTTAAAAGAGTTTTTTTAAAGTACCTGTTTGGGAAAAGTAAGCTACAGAACAACTTGGCAACAAGCAGTGTCGACACTGTCTGTCAGCAAAATTAAGAAAGAAAAATGTCCTATGTGTCTCATCACCTCAGCTACTTATCAGAAGTTCTTGCTTTCTGTTTTGGAATTGAACTATAAGTCAGACAGCTTCTCAGCAGGAATTTTCGTCTTCATATGCTTTATACAATAATATTTATCAATGTGAAATTTACTGTAAAATGTTATGTTATTGCTACAGCCTATTTATATAAGCTATTTTTTTTTTTTTACAAAACTGTATTTAGATCCCATATTTTCATGGTACCTTTTTTGGATTTGTTTTAATTTTTGATCCTCTTGATTTTTATGGCCAGAGTCACTGCTAGATCTTAAAATGCCAGGGGGACCAACTCCTGATATCAAGGGCAGTATGGTTCTTGCTGGAAAGCTAGCGATTTGACATCATGTGTGCCCAGTTTTGAAATGTAAAATTTTTTCTGTTTGTTTTCCTTTTGTTTGGTACAGCAGACATCATTGTGTCAACATAGGGGAAAATACCCTTCTAGCATGTTTGCACACAGTGTTCCTTCTCCCTTTGATCAAGTTCTTACACCATAGACTCATGGCTCCTGTCTGTGTAATGGGGGTAACAATACACATTTATCTCATAAGATCTACTGCCTTAATATTTGAGATTTAGGACATTATGTATGTACAATTTTATTAAGAATAAAATAAATGTTTAGAATTTAAGGGTTTTTCAGTGTGTGTATATATATATATATATGTATATTTTTTTATTTTTTTTTTTCTAAACTGTGCAGAATACCAGAGATGAGGATGACTGGAGAACACTTGCAAGAGTCTGCATCTAAACAAGAGTAGCCAAAGGATAATAACCTTTGGGTCAGTAATCTTCATTCTTATAAAGTTCCTTCAGAGTTAGGAAGTTAACGTGAGGTTTTCCTTATTGGCTTTTATGCTTTAAGTGAAAACTCAGGATTAAAGTCAACCAGTAAAAGAGAAGCCTACCTTGAAAAATATTTTAATTAAGATAATTTTTACCAACATTTTTAGTTGGCATATTGAAGCTCTTAAAGTGAGTTTACAATTGAATTTAAGTTACAATGCAATGGAATGTTAAGAAATCTTAAATATAAAACCATCTCCAACTCAGAAATCCCATAATCTGGAATTGTTTTGAGGGGGGAAAGGACAAAAATCTGAGATTATTGGAAGTCTAGGACCACCTCCAGCTCCAGAAAACTAGTTTTACATTTTAATAAAAAGTTGGCTGAAAAAAACCCACCAAACTATGCTAAAACTGAGTCTGCAAGTTACAACTGTGATGCCGTTACTTCTCCTACACAAAATTTTGCATAGGAAATTGCAATATAAATGTTAGTTCAAAAATAGTTTTCCACGAGGCAAGGTACCTAAGCATAAATACAGAGGAGCAAGTTAAAGTAGAGCTTTCAGGTTAGCATTTTTTGACTGAATTTTCTCTGTGAGAGTGAGGCAGCTGAGATGAATGATAAAGTGACTGGGTAAAGTCACTGGTCTGTGATCCCCGCCATCATAAACTAAAAAACTGTGATTATATTTGTAAGCCATCAGAGCCTTTCCCTGTAACTGCAACTATGTTGCATATTTTAATAAGTGCAATATCACCATAATAGCTGCCTCTAATGAATACAAAGGCTAACTGCTGCTTTCTTCCTGTCAGAAAATATTTTTAGCCATTTTATAGCAGAATTCAGCAGATATTTACATCACTTGAAGGTAATGGCAGATTTCCCATTGTCTGCAGTGAGGACCAGGACCGATTTTTGTCACTTTTAGGACTCATCTTTTTTTATCTTATTCAGCATAAAGGATAGTTAGAGATGAACTTGCTTTTTGATCAGAGTTGTGAGCCTCTCCCAGAGTTAAACCTCATGTCTGTTCATCTCCTGCCTCCCTGTACCCCCACCTGCGTAGCTTTCGATCACTTCATCCCTCTGATCAAAGAGAGCAAGCTTGCAGTAGTTATGCAGGTTTTAAAATATTTCCTTAAGAAAGTTCTATACTACAGAATTTTTAGTTTGAATGAGGGATGTCAATCAGCAGCATTGCCAATGTAAGAAGGGCTTCTATTTCAAAATCACTTCTATTGTTACAGTCTGAGAAACTACCCAAAGAGTTCAAAAAATTGCTGGCTGCAGGGGCTAATTCAGCTCCTTTTTGTTGCGTTTCATTCTTTCCCCCCACCATGATTACTGTCCTATTTTTTCTGACGGTTGTTAAATGACCAACTAATTATGTATTATCAAAGCTGCACATAACAGTGGAATTTGTCTCGCCGTTGATGTGTATAAAAACAAGCTGTGTGAGTCAGACAGTTGGGGTACGGATGGCTTTGCCGCTCCACCTGGTGCCTGTGTTAGCACTTACTCGCGCCTTCTCTTTGTTCTTCTGGGCTCCCTTTACTTTGTACTGCTGCACAGCTAGAATAGGTACTGACTGCTGCATTATGTATGCTTTAATGTTTTTTTTATTATTACTATGGGAGAATAAAAGCGCTCATAAAGGTGTGTTTTCTTCCTGGGAAAATTTCTCAGTAATGCAGTAGCTTGTACATTGGGAACTTGAACCTTGAAGAATGCGTCAAAGATTACTAGATGCCAGTTTGGTTTCGCTGGTAGTTGCTCAGGCAGTCATTTGCAAGAAATGGAAAAACCTTGAGACTCCTTCCATGCTGGAATGGGTTCAACAGTCTGTGAATATCAAGGTAGAAATTTACGCGCTTAGCCCTTGAGAAGCCTGTGCACATTTGGTATTCTTTTGCAAATTATTTAATTAAAGCTCAAGAAGCACATGAAATCTGGAATGCTCACTTCCAAGAATACCTACCACATTAAATCAAACTCCCCAGTTTGCAACACAGAGGTGTTTTCTAAAATGTAATCTACTTTTCCTTTCTGTATTCTTATTTTTTCCAATTCCCTCACCTTAAGCAACAATGAGAGACCCACATTCTCTTTGGCATCTGCTCAGTTTTACCTGGTGAACCTGTGTAATAAGAAATGTGGAGGTTGCTGCCTTACGTGTTAAATCTTTTTTGATGTAAAGGTATAAGGAAGAATTTTCACTCTCTACAAAGTCTTGTTCATGTTGATCTGTAAAAATTCTAAACTTTCAGGTCTTGATGTGACCTGATAGCATTCCCTCTATTATATTTGTTTTGTACTTGGCAGTTGAGGTAATGCACAGCAAGGGAAGATGAAGATTATCCACTCTGGGGTAGAAGGTTGGGAATTGCCTACTATATTCAGCTGCCACTACTTGGAAAGAGATACTGTACTTCCCAAAGCACACTGCCTATAATTATCAAGCTTGTCAGTTTGATTTCTGCTTTGAACAAATTGGAAAAAAAAAGGAAAAAGCAAAGAAAAAGTCCCAACCCTTGGTACTCAGTTCGTAGCTGTTTTTCAGACCATATGCTCTTTCATTCGAGAAGACGCCTACCTTGCTGCCTGAGAGCACTGGGAACAAATCCTATTTCTTTCCTGGGCTGTTCTCAATGGAGCGCTCGCTGGCAGATGGAGCAATTGCTGGCTTGGAAACAAACACCCACAGCCTTCGTGTGAGAAGGTCACCCAACCAGAGCCCCTTTCTCTTCATTGTGGAGATGGGCCGATGGGTTGCCACACATCTATACCCCTGCCTGTAGCATGCTCTACCTGGCCTCCTACTTTTGTAAGAATCAAACCAGAAATAGGACCAAGCCATATCAATTTCATGTGCAGATTCAGTAACTTCTGCTTTTTGATTTTGCTTTCTTCCATACATGGTCAGAGAGGATCAATGTATTTCACCATCAGTGTTCATAACTTGGTGTTTTTTAGCAGAAAAAATGGCGTCATGTAGCCACATCTGCTCTCTTACCAAAGCTGCTCCTGATGTTCATATGGACATACCCAACCTGTACCTATGCTAGCTTGCAGCCAAGGCCTTGCCAAGGCCTTTGGATTCTTGAGCAGTTGCAGAGCTCACTGATGTGGCTGCCTGCCTGGCAGCGATTGAAATAGGTGCCTAAAGACTTCCTCCTTTATGACACACTAAAGCTTTTGTCACAGCAGTAACAAAAGGTATACCTACATTCATAGGGTTATATCCATAAATACAAGAAAATGAAACTCATTGAAATCTCCCAGTTCCACAGGACACCTCGTTCCCATCGCCTTGCTTCCCTCCCAAAGTGTCCCTCTGGAAAACATGCCGGTAATTGTAGCCAGGAAAATTCCTGGTGAATCTCAGATAGCTTAGGTAACTAACAGCAGTTTCATTTTGATTACTTTTGTGCAAGTTTCATGCAGAAAGGATGCTCCAAAGACTCATTTTAGGGAGAACACTACTATATCAATGTAGATAGCAATTTCTCTCTGATATGGTAACGGTTTTGGTTTCATTGAGGACAATGTCAAGACTGCATCTTCCAGCAATGAGACCCTTAAAATTAGAGTGGGAATGTGAGAACTTAATGATCACCAGCAGTTGTAAACAGTGCTAATTGTAGAAGTAAAGGAATCATTAAAAGCTGTAAACAGAGGGTTCTGCTACTTCTTTTCTGATTATATGTGCTGTAGTCAGACAGACCCATTTGGTTCTGGGGACCCAGCAGTCGAAAATGCTGCTCTACAACATTCACCTGAAAGTGATGGCCCAGAAAGAGATAGGTTCAAACTTGCATGGACAGTCCTTAGATTATTTTCATGTGAATGGCAGACTGAAATAATTTGTGATTGCAGATAATGCATGAAGCAATTACCAGAAATGTGGTATTTTGGCCCAAGGAAATTCGTGTTCAGGCAATAATTTCAAATGTTTTAAATTCTACACTTCTGTAGGTAAGTGACACAAAATCCTTTTTTGGTAATGATTATATCACCAAGTCTGTCCTTGCATGCCCTTCCTTGTTAGCTATTCAAGCATTAAAAAGATTTATGAACCTTGTCTTACTTTCAGTAGCCTCTTTTTTTCTACTTTTTTAGTTTGCAGTGTTTTACATGCAAAATGTTATGGTTTTCGAAGTGAAGTGCTCCAAGTAATAATTAAATACTTAACTTTATCTCTGCTCACTTGGACCTGTGAAAGACTGTACAGTTACAGAAACCACAATATTTTCATCCCTGCTCAGACTAGTCCAGCTAGTAACTTAACAATTAAGCTGATAATATTAGAAGTTCTAGAAGTATGAGCAAGGTATTTCAAGATGAAAAGTATAAAACAACCAATTGCTGGAAAATGCATTAAGTATAACGTGT